>CM032665.1:39426564-39501576 GCA_019095985.1 Streblospio benedicti
CATGACAGTCAAATTGCTGGACACTTTTGTTTCTTTCTTGTTGAATAATTATAGAATAATTGGGAATGTTGTAACTTCGGATTTAGACGTGTTTTTTGTTGTTGAGATGTTTAGATTTTGAGATTTGATTTGGCAGCATACGTTGATAATGCAATTTTGCAATATTTAATCCTATTGTGTGGCTGTGGGTGATGATAGAGTTATATAACCAGTAATTAAATGCCTATTGGCTTTTGTCTAAGTCAAAATTAATCACATAGTTTACTCAATAAAGGTTGCAACACTTCAACGGTGAACATTCACCATGGTATTGGAAACTAATAATCAAGCCAAGTGAGTGGAATTAAAACTATGGGTGGTCAGGATTTCAATAAGTTGAATGCTCAGCAGGTATAGGCACCAGTTGGCCTAGAAAATAAGTGACAAAACTTAAAATCACATTTTGCATTTTGGACATGACATGTATTGGCTCGTTGTGATGGAAATGAATATTAACCCTCATCAACACCTGTGACTCTTGAAATTTCAGCCTCTTTGATTTTGCTAATAGCATGTCTAGTTTTTCCATTTGATTTGCACCGACAATGATTTGGCTTTGTATTAATAGTGTAAGTCACGGATGATCGAATTGAAAGGTTAAATATAATTGATAGATGGCTAAGGATGCCCGAGACACGGAGCGTGATTGCACAAAGCTGTTGAAATTCTGTTTTTCAAACATTGAAACTTAATTTTTTTAATGTTGAATTTGAAGTCAAGGCAATTATCTCTCGCTTTTTAAAATCACTTTACTTTATTCAATGCCATGACAATCCAGGAAACTTGACGGAATCGACATTCACGTTTTTTTAAAAAATGATGAAAGCTCTCTTTTCAAAATAAAAGGATAACATAATCGCTAAGATCTGTTGGGTGAAACACAACGTGAGCATTCTTAACCTCTTTCTCTCATAAACTAGATATATTAGTACACATATATCTATTAACTTCCAATACGTGTTATACTTACATGAGCTAATAAAGGCTATACCCTTCCACCTTTACGCAAAAGATATATTCTCATAAAATGTAATTTGAACCATATGCCGATCATACAAAACACCCATAACAGAATACCAAATACAAGCTCATTACAGTAATAACCAGTGTAACTACACCAATCATTGATAACCTCAGCTACAAGCGCCAAACATCTAAATCACCACCTCATCAGACCACAGAGGCCAAAAGCGTTAGAACGGGGTGTTGCAAACGTGCACATGTTTTGCCCCTAAGGCGTCAAAGCTACATCAATCATGGCGCCTAACTCAATGATGCAACTCTCCCATCTGAAATGATAGGTTCCCATTGCCAGTTGATTGTAATCAAGGGCTTTCACAGATGGCACGAGTATCTCGCTCCCGGCCCTAGATTGTAACCCATTTGTCGCCAAGATGGTCCATTTACTGCGCAACATGGATGTCACCATTTTGGTCAGGTGGTTAGGTCATGGTAGACAGCGATCTGCCAATTGAGGCCGTTTAGTTGGGATGGGGCAGGGGATAGAGTGTGGGTGGTTGGGGCAAGTGTGGGCCTACATGTTGGTTTATTTGATTTTTTTTTCTCCAAAAACGGCGATTGATTCTTGACATGTATTACTGGTGATTTGTTTTCAAATTGGTAATTTTCATTTATATGAGATAGGCATTGCATTGATTAGTTTTCATTTAAAATGATTTCCCAAGGTAACTTGCAAATACCTCTCATTTAATACAAAACTCAATCATTGCCCCTCTGCAGCTGAGCTTCGTGATATATACACTGTATGTATATATTTGTTTTATCTATCTAGCATCCACATATTAAGAATTTACATATTCATTGTTTCAAGCTAACAAATTCAACTGACATGAACCAGATGAAACCCTTTAATTTCCTCATGGCATTATATTGCAATACGTGAACTAGTCAAGAATTCCCACCATGTCTTCAGCCGGTTGCACACTATTGGTTTACAACAACAATCCCGCATCCAACAAAGATCACTTTTGTAATCGCGGATTGTGCAACAGTCTTAGATCAGGGTGGCTGAGCCTGATATGCACTAGCAGATCCAGGGTTTCGGAAAGGGGGTGGATCAAAACCAGTTGATTTTATGAGTTTTATTTGTGTGAAAGTACACAGACATATAAAATCAAAATCCCAATATGGATTGCTCTGCATATGATGTCAGACCTTTTGCGATTCCTGACTCAATCCCATTGAGGTCGGGTATTGCAGTAATGATCGTGCCAGTGTGCAACCAGCATAACTCACTTCTTATATTAGGCTTAATGTGCAATGTAATAACACTGTCAGCTCTGATTTTGGAGGGCATGTTGACAACGTTGGCCACAATGACACTAAGAAGCATTAAACAGTCCCCAGGAAAATGTGCTATGCGTTTTACCTTCATCTATTTAACAGCTTATTAGAGAAAGCCCTCCACAATTTTGATGTGTTTCAATGTGAGTATCGTACAGTATGGCATCCCCTTAAAACCATCTCCATGAGAAAAAAAAAGCTTTAAGATTATTTTTGTAGTCACAGACATTAAAAAGACCGCAAAGAACAATTGTAACTCAACTACCTCTCTGTTAAGACCACTTTATGTCTTAAGCTCCACGTCGCCGTTTTGAAAAGTATGCAAATTCCACTCTAGTGTGTTGTTATGTGTTATGCAGAATACAAGAACCCATGGGTGTGTGTGTCTGTGTGTGTGTGGGGGGGGGGGGGGGGTTATCGTATAGTTTTTGCTACTTTGCTCAGAGTTCCTATATTTCTACTTGATTGTCATATGCATAGTTCGCCATTTGGCACAAAGACTGTCATATAATGACCCTAAAACAATACTGTCTTTTTTCTCTCCTTTTTAGCTTTTTTAATTGCACGTCTACGATCTGCAAAGTTATCTAAGGAAAAACAATATTTATCATGTAACATTTTATTTCAATAAATAAGCTACAACAATTTATTACATACATACAGTTCTTGATAAATACAGGCAAATACATCATTGTAGATATTCAATATCATGAATATATAAACTTGTCAAAAGTGCACAACTACGGTGATTTACAAGTGCAATTTTAACAAATCAAATTCTTTTGCATGCAACAAACAACTTGTATTGACATTTCATCCAGATAGAAAACAAATAATTAAACGTTAGTCTATCAACTTTACAACCAAATGCTAAAATTTTAATTCATGGAAGGAAGAAGAAAGAGTATTGAAACATCACATAATCTGATCAAGTCTACTAATCAACCTAGTCAATTTTGCCATTTACCAAAATCTTAATTAATAATCTTATTTATGTAGATTTGGTAAACAGGAAATGTTGTGAGGCAGTGCACAGTCCACGTTTCAGTAATTAAACATAGCGGAGGTCTATACTTGGCATTATTAGCATCGACCTTTTTGCGATCATTTGCTTTTCTAAGACATTCACATTAAATCTTTGAGCTCTGTGAAATTCTAACTGTCCGCCATGCATTTAAAGGTAAAGTAATTAGACATTTCATTGCCTACAAAACATGTGAAAATTAGTGTCTATAAGATGACTCATTAATCTTATTAATTACCACACAAATTCTATTTAACTGCACCTTTTAAGTCTAAATACTATAAGTTTCATTACAGGTTTAATTACTTGTTCTTTATTTTTTACTTTGGGATTTTCAACAGAAAATTTGTTTAAGATTAAAAATGTGTGTTTTACCTAATATTCATCTCGGACAAAATGTCCGAAGAAGCCCTTCCCTCTTGGTATTCATTCATAAATCCAGACACGTAAGATTTAATATTTAATAGGGATGGTTCAAATTTTGTGTTTAATGCTATCCAGAAATTAGCAACATAAAAAGTTTGAAATGATAGGCGGGTGTGATGAAAACGACAATTTTTGCTTCCAGAAAATTACGTATTGATCACTATAAAGTATACATGTGCACATTATAAGAAAATATTGATAATTTAAACAAGCACAACATTTGCACACCACCTGGAAAAGTTTTACTTTCCAAGATGCCCATTTCTATACACAGTTCATATGGCTGTATCAAACCCACTAAAATAACAAAATATATCGACGTATCTGTCAACGTCACTACTGGCAGCGGACAATATTCATCATAATAGTTGACATTCAGTAAACTGTACTGTACAATATAACACACGGTGCAAACTATATTCACTGGAAACAACAGCTAAAATGAAGTTTTTGCAGTAATCTATGGGCTATTTACCAAATAATACTCAAATGAATTATAATTGGCACTAATCTTGACTAACACCTCTACCCTTCTTTATTTTCGACCATCACTCATTTGTCCCAATTATGGCGTTAGGGACCCATAAAGGCTTGGACTGATGTAACAAAAGACCAATAATCTATGAATAAAGTGAAACTTTTAAAAGAGAAGTCAAACCTTCCACGAGATGCGTCACGGCGCCCTTATATGTTCAATCTGTAACAATGTATCTCCAAGTAGAGGCGTGTACATGACCTCACAAATATCTCCTTCTAACTTAGCCACATTTATAACTCGCCCGTTGTATTGGTCCTTCTCATCCACTACAGGTCCCACCTGTATGATATTACAATGCACACAACCCCGACCGTCCTCACTGTGCCAGCGTGCTCTGCTGCGCCCCCGGCCCGCTACCCACCGTGGCGCCACCAGCCGCCCCCTGCAGCCCCTCCAGGTGCTCCCGCGCCCGCATCCTCAGCGCCAGGATGCTTGAGCACCTCTGGTCGTCCTCGCCCGCGTTACCGGACTGCTGCTGCTGCTGCCCCGGGCTGGTGAAGCTTCCCCCGCCACTGCCGCCACCTGGCGTGGAGTGAGGGGAGGCCCCCGAGGACGACCCCGAGCCGCACGGGGACGGCGTTTGACGTCTCTGGTGATGGTGGTGGTAGTGGTGGTGGTGGGGCGCTTGAAGAAGAGGCGGAGGTGGAGGGATGCCGCCTCCTCCCCCTCCTCCGTTAACGCTACTTGCAGCGGCCGAGAGGAGTCCGTGAGGGAGCAGCGGCAGACCCGCAGCCATGGCCATGGAAGCCGTGAGTGACAGGTTCATGGGACTTCCGCCGGATCCGCCGTTGCCGGCACCGGCACCGCCCCCGCTAGCCAGGGAGCTGTGTCCCGCTCCCGGGGGCGGGGGCGGGAGGAAGCCCGCGTAACTGCAGACGGCTCCGGGAGGGGCCTGAAGGGTAGAACAGCACTGTTAGTGTTTTTGCTGCATTAAATATGTGTTATTTGAAATCAATGAAACTGGATTCTGCTGGTTTCTGGTTTTAAGAACGCGACTTGCATTGGGCAGGTGTCTGTGTGTGTTTGGATTTGTTTGTTGATGAGATTTGTAGCTTTATAAATTATACGTGGATCTTTGAAAAATAGTTATGGTTACAATTAGTGTTAGTTCTCAATGATTTACAATATTTTTACATATTTACAAATAGTATATCAAGTAGTCTCAATAGAAAATTGGTCTCTTTCTGAAGGTTCTCTGAAGCATTGGAACCTTGAGAAAGTGTTCTCTTATCATAAAAAAGTCTCTTTACCGAGAATATCGTCATAACTATCCGTAGGTTTTACTATATAATCACACGGTATTCATACCTGAAGGAAGCCAGGCAGCGAGTGGAGAGCCGTGCCTGCCAGTCCCCACGGGTCGAGGCTGGGGATGGGCCCGCCTAGCGGCCCCGAGCCGGGACCACCCCCGGCCCGGGACAACGAATTGTAGGAGGCGATGGGGAAGTTCTCGTTGATTTTCAGCGAGGCCGTTTCCATCTTCTCTTGGCGACGCCATTTTGCCCGGCGATTTTGGAACCAGACCTGAAGAAGGTGTTTAATTTGGTTATGACATTGCATGTTTTGTTATAATAAGGAGCAGAGTTGGTTTATTTGAGATGCTATTTTTTCCAATGCCCAGTAGCGATTTTTACTTGGAAACACACCTAAAAAGAAATGACATATGATACTAACTTCTTGATATACACGTACTTATTTACAGCGTTGGCAATGGACTATTATCGTGCTCTAGTTATTTTACATTCACACCAGGTCATTAGCATCCTCGTTGCGTATATCTTTCTAAACACCCTAGGGAGCATAAAACACACCACAGTCATAACGCAGACGTGCTTATTACTCGCATTAAGGTTCACTCGCTTGACTTAGTTAGTTATGAAGTCGTTCAACACCCACCACTGTTTACGAATAAACGGGTGTTTAGAGGAGCGACCTACAATGGTAATTACGATTAAGATGCGTTGACATATTGATAATATTCAGATATGGGTGTATGTTTTGATGATTATAAAAATGTGCCGCCACTGGCAGACCTACTTTTGGTTTTGGTTTGATTTGATGTGGTTTGGTTTGGCTGGTTCTGGTATACGATGGGGTTGTGTGAGATGGGGTGCTTTACAACGCTGTTTTGCACGGCGATTTTGGAAGTCGAATTCAGTTATTATTGCATACATAAACAGGTGTTTAGAGTGTACATTGCCCTCAAATGTCCTAGTGCTTAGAGAAGGAACCTTCAGTAGAAGGTCCAGTCCAGTTAGAATTTATGATTGAGTCCTGCCTTGGGAGCCACACCCAAAAGTTTAATAATCCTATTAGTATTATTTTGGTTATTAAATTGTTATTAATTTTAGAATGTTTGTAGTGTGTCAACTATGTGTGCTTATCATTCTGAGTGGGTTTACAAGGAGTGTGACTGGATTAGTAGTGCAAAATGATTAGAGAAAGTTGTAGTTTTGTCCATTACAACGAGCAGAGAGGCTATTGATGAAAATGAGATTTTTGCAAAACAACTTCAATTATATGGCTATGGGATAATCTTGTGAAAATGAAATTACTTAAATTTAATGAAACTCACTGGTTATGTGTGCGTATTTACGCGCAAAGCATGCTTGCCAGTTTTTGGTGAAACTCCTTTCAAAATGTTTTATAGATTAATTAATGTTCTGATGATAGTTTATATGAATTATTGTGAAAGGGGAGGTCATGTTAACACCATTATTATTTCTTTCGATGAGGATTCCCTGTTTGCACATTGGGGATGGTCCGAATAATGGAAAGGAAATATGCTGGGTTAATTATTATGTAAATTAAGCTATGATAATTGCTATAAAACTCAAATGCTATAATTATGTAGTTGTGAGTGACCGGTTTTATGAAAGGAGTGTGTACGAAACGAAATGGACAGTCGAGACCAGGTGTGACTAATCCCCGAAAACAATCGAAGACTACCGAAGACCATGTTCTTGTATCGGGGGCAGACGAAATGCTAAGCTACAACAGCCTTGAATCTTAGGCTGGTGCTTAAGATTTCTCTTAAATGGCTAGATGAAAGTATAGCATGGGTTTAGAAAATGAATACTTTGTATGAACTTTGACTAATATTTTGCGAGGGAGATAAGAATTAAAATTGTAAAAAGAATACTTAATGAAAGATCTATCACATATGTTCTACAAAAAGGGTACACATATCAAACTTTATGAAAAAAATACAAAGCAAAAGAAGAAACAAAGGCAGACAAAAGAACCTTTTGCAACACATGAAACAAATTGAGAAAGCAGCCACCATGATACTGATTTAGAAAATAAGGGTAAAATGTGCCAGTTGTGCAGTTGTTAAGTCAGCCCTTAACCACGGCTCATTAACCCCATTCTAACCACTTGCCATGATCTCTTTCCAAGACCAAAAGCCCAACAGTTGTTTCATAACAATTCCAATTTCAACCATAGAATCTGACCGAATCATCAACCAGGCCATCATTGAATTTTCCACCCACTTGGATGTGTTAAACAAGGATCTTTGATTGAAAACGGACAGTGAACAAGCTCTTGGTGCATCCGAGTTTCATTCTGAACGATAATTAGCATTGCAGGACGAGGCTTTATCGACGCATTTTAGAGACACCACTCCAGCGTTGGTCAAGTGGACATGGTCGTAATGGCTCCGGGGCGGGCATTATCTTCATGTCGGCGATGACATGATTGAAGACGAAGCCCCCTTCGTGCCTCTAACTTAATCAATGGTCAGACCAAAGTTGATTTGAGAGGACCGGCAGGCGCAGACTACCGTAGATCACAGCCTGCAAGTTACATGCATGTCTATTCAAAGGTACAACGATCATAATGTTACGTAAATGTTAGCTCACCACCTATAGCGGTGGTTTATAACGTCCAAAACGTATGTATGAAATCACGAAAGCGAGCGTGCTTGCCCCCCGTGGTGTGTTTTATGACTACGCCTATGTCGTCTGCCATTTTTGTGGCCGCTTTCATATGCGCCGACGCCATCTTGACTAAACCGTCCTTATTAGCCTAATATGATGGGTTGAAAAGGAAAAGTATGTAAGGAGGCGAACTAAGTATTTAATCAACTTAAAGCAGACCTCACGGGAAAGAAAGGAAACCCTGAAATTTGCTCGAGGGTTATATCTATGTGGGCTAGTCGGTGGTCGGGGCATTCACTCGTCTCCGTGGGGGTCGAAGCGTGGTAGCTAAGAGTCTTTTTGTCATCTTACTTTGATCTTTTGTGATAGCAATATTCTTATTATGTGTCGCTCGCATAGCAAGTTGAAAATTAGATATTATTTGTCTTGTTTAGAGTGAAAATGACATGTTTCATCAAACTTGACTGGCCGACTAATTGGTATAAAAGCCAACTGTCGGTTGGTTTCGGGGTGGAAGAATTTGTACATGTAGAAGCTGAAATGTTAAGGGTTTTTTTCCCCACAGAATTCAATTGGAATTTTATCTAGTGCTTATAGATAAAAGTGTCAGACAGTTCTTCTGCTAACATGGCAGATGTTTTTTTTAGTATTTTGCTGACTTCTCAATAATAATTGTAATAGCCTATGTCAGTGTATTAGCATTACAAAAAGTATAAGTAGAAGTCAGCAACTCTTCGACACACTGAAAAAAACTGGAAGTGTGTAGAAAAAACTGATTGAGATGTGTTTTAGCTATCTGCTTGGCTATTTGTTTGTATTTAGTAACACGCTACCGTTTAATTGTTCAGCTACAAAATACACATTTGCGTGCAATAAGCTAAATTGCATCAAACGTCCATTGTCACGAGTACCCCCACAGCCAATTAATATATCCAACCGCACTGAATATGATTTAAACAAAAGCAATCACAAATCCACAGTCAGTCCTCCACATTGCGGCGAACAATGCAAATCACCAGCACCAGTTGTCTTCTCAAATCAGGGCAATTAATTAGCAAAGTGGGTGATATCGAATGGAAAATTATACAATTGTTGGTAACTAATGGACTAAATTGCCGGATTCAGGCTGTATGCTTGGGTGGGTGGGGTGCGCTCACATTTAAACCAACATCCAACTTGAGTGGAGCAACGCACTCAATTTTACATGGTGATTTTGCGTCACGCGATCGCTAAAATGGCTCCCACGATCCTGCTGCCATCTAGCGGTGAAAAAACCTCGCAAGAGGGGAAAAAGAGAGAAGAAAACCACGAACATGGATCAAATTGTCGTGTTATGACAGCCGCTTGCTGTACTAATGGATTATTGATACACGATTTGGGCTGGCCCAATGAAATTAGTGCCCGTTGTTCGCAAGCACGCCATTTAACCGGATCTATTTGGGCGCATGAATTCTAGTCCGGCTTTTGTGCGGCTTAAATGCGGCGTGGTGCGGCTTTTCAATTTGCCCACAGCGGACCCGTTGTGAGCAGTAATTATAATAACAATTGCAGCGTTTACAATGGGCGATTAGTTAGATACAGCCCTAATCCTTTTTGGCCACCGCAAAATCAAATAATATGGATGATTTTCTATTGTCGTATGGCGCGCGTCAAGTCGGTGCACCAGAAGAAATCGTCTGAGATTTGATGCGGTGTTTAGATCCGGGCGCATGCGCACGAATAAAGGCGCAGACGACTTCTAAGATGATCACAAATTGCTACAATTCACCAGTAAGTGATAGAGTCACATGGATGGATGACTCTTAATGAGCCTTATTTCTTCTAGAACCCTCTCTGTTCTTCGGCTCTTTCAAAGAAAGAGGCGAAAAGTGGATAGACGAGGTTTTTAAATGCGCGATTGATGTCTTTTATTTGGTGTGAGGCTTCTTTTTTTGTCGATTCCTGTAGAGGAACTTGCTAGTTGCTTTTTTGTGGTGGCTGTACAGGGACTTCACTCAAAGTCAGCTCAGGGATGTACCATGCATGCATTCAGTTTCCAGTAACGAAACGTACAATAGAATGTACCCCGGTATACCCCGGTTATATACGCAAAAAATGAAATTTGTTTGAATGTAAACTAATGGTACCCCAGAGTGCAAATCTGCCTCTAGAGTCGTCAACATTGAGTGAACCTAATTTTAATGATTGTGCCTGTCAGGTCTGACAGTGAGAATACCAATTTAAGCTGTCGCTGGGTCCACGACTTTTGCGACATTGCATCTTATCCTTTGTACCTTAAGGCCCAATAGCTTATGTTCCTGAACTTATCAATTATATGATCAATTACATGATTAAATCCATCTTAGATACCGCATATACGCATCACATATTACATATAATATGAAATACATGATAAGATTAGTTTCCGATTGTGTTTTATCCGCAGTTAATTCTGCAGAACATTCTATGTATTATCAAGGACTGCAGAAAATGAAACCAGAAGAAAATATTCAGTTTTAACCATAGCTCTCTTCTACATAGCAAGCACGTTCCTAAAACTGAATAGTTGGAAGCATATAATTCTTCCATTTAACTATATCAAGTGGTATCAAGCATATGTATTAACCATATTCAGAGGTGTGCAGAAGCGCGGACCGCGCAACATAGCAAAATGTCAAGTCCACAAGGTTCCTTGCGACATCTCATACATACATTAAAACACACAACCCATGACATCCACCTCTGCATTTTCTGAAAATCTGGATCTGCCAGCAGTAATACTAGTGTATAAAGTGATTCTCACCTGGACCCGGACCTCCGGCAGGTTGATTCTGAGCGCCAGTTCCTCCCGCGTGTACACGTCCGGGTAGTGGGACTTCTCGAACGCCTTCTCCAGCTCGTGGAGCTGCAAACAAGGCAGACACATAGAGACGCCATCTAATGAAGTATCACATTATATAGGGGGATTCCAGAACCTGTTTTATGTGGGCGCCTATATATGCGTGAAGTGGACAGTTTAAGCACAACACAGGCGTCCTTAACAGGGGAGTGTTACAATTGACATTTTTCACGGTGCTGTGAGCTCCTTTTAATTGTGTTACCACAGATTAGTTAAACTAATCTGTGGTGTTACCTTATATAACCTTCAAGCGCATGTAGATGTACAAAACAGCAGGTGCTAGAATCTTCATCTGCATGTGCACTCAGATTCTATACTAGAACTAGAATCCGTCTGTACCTATACTTTCATCCATATATAGTCATCAGCGATAAAATTGTATAACGTGTATAACATTATTACATGTACACAAATCACTTGACACCTATCGTAAGTTTCACGCAATACATATACTTGTATACTACCATGGGTTATATTTGCATGGCATTAAAAACCAAAAGTTCCCATGAAGAAGACATCCAACAATCTGTACGCAATAAGAACAAGCTAGCACGCAGTGTAATGCTGATAACAGCACATATGCTGGAGTAAGTACTTCAAAAACAGAGATTATAGAATTTATAAGTGAAAAACAATTCATTGCAAGTTTACCTGGAATGTGGTGAACGTGGTGCGGTTCCTGCGCGTCTTCTTCTTGTCGTCATCGTCCGCTCCCCCCGGGGAGGACAGGCTGCAGGGGTCATCGTCATCGTCACCCACCCCCGCCCCGGGGTGGTCCCCACGCGAGGTGTCCCCCGTACAGGGGCTGAGGCCGTGGTGGCTTCCTGAGGGGAGAGAAGAGGAGGGTGGTGAGAAGAGTTTTTAGGCTTACATATTGTTTACTTGCGTGTCGCTTTCTCTTTTGAAGGTGCATTGTGATGTAGTTTTTTATGCAAACTTACAAGTTATTGAAAACAAAACAAAGCAAGCATTTATAGTAGCTTGATGTATTATAGCGGTGCAACTACGTAAAGCATGGCTCTGTCTCCCGTAAATTCCCGCCGACGACGGTCAGTAGGTCAAATCTCAAGATTTGATTTTGTCACCGCGGCAATATGATACCAACTCTCAGAATGGTAAACTGTCCGGAACTTAAATTGTTTTCGGCAGTATTACACATTTGGATCACGTTTTATGTGGAAAGGACGAAAGGTGTTTAAAGACAGTTGAGAGTTTCCACCAACACATTAGAAACCTGTCCATGTTATGTAACACTCACCATATTGAATTCACAAAAGCATGAACACATGATGAGCTTTATTAATTACATTCTTGCCCAAACTCAGAAACATCCATCCTTCCATGAAATACAAGGTAGCTCTCCATTGAAACCACCAGCTTCTCTGTAATTGGACAATCTCTAGCTATCCGAACATATCAATATCAACCTCTAGCCTACTCCATAAAAGAACCACCTCTCAATTGAGACCCACACGAGGTCAGTCTTTTGTGTTGCCGTGATAGAGAGGTTACACTGTACTAACATCCTAACTCAAGCTGAATATATCAGCCTATTGTGGGTGGCCGACCATGTCATATACCAAAGCAGTAGAGAAGATGCGGTTCAAAGGCCAAACCGCATAGAACGTTCATCCCCTTAAACGGTCATTAGTGGGACTGTGACTGACAACGTGTATTCAATTTCACGTACAAGAAAGACCAAGACCCCCTGTAAACCTACGCCAATAGGAGGATTAGACGAGATGCGATAGGCGGCTCATAAAAAACGACTAGAGTAAATTGGGTCTCTTTATAAATTAGTCTCACCCTGTATCATGTTAACTGGTTTAAGGCACAGTGTAGGGTGTTAAGAGTGTATGGAAATCTCGTGTTTTTGTTCATCGATGCCTTTGATAGTGTATTTCGTGAGCATCGGCAAAACACGGATTTTTTCTCGTACCCGGAAATTAAACGTATTGGGTGTCGCGCGCTGAAATGATGTCGAGATAGTGATGATTTTGATTTTGTCGTCTGTGTGCGTGTAATCTGTCTTCGTGAAAGGAAATAATGTTTAGGATGATAAAGGAAGACGACTTCTTTGGTCAGGTGCTTTTTGTTTAGGGGTAGTGCAATGTAACATATGAGCTGTATTAGTTTTCAAGTTGTGAAAATATGCTTTGAATACTCCATTATAAGAAACTTAAAATCACAAGATTCATATTATTTGATAAGCAAATAATGCTCTTGTTCCTATTCAACTGATGTGTAACATTACGACGTCACAATATCTATTTTGGAACGCCAATTTCATCAATAAATGTTTTAGTCTTTAAAGGAAAGGGAAAACATGTAATATTTTGGCCACGTAGCTATACGTTAAACGAATTGACCATTGCATGTTTTCTTGACCCGTATCTAATCCATGTATTCTTTGCATTGAACGATAATTAACGTGCCACCCTATATCATGGAGGGCTATAGACTTACCAAACCGTGCAGCTTATGAGAAATAATAACTAAAAAAAAATCTGTTTGGGAAGTTTTAAACTTTTAATCACATGTTTACGAAGGTATTTAGTTAGTAAATTATGTGGCTGATTCACGTTCGGTGTTTTTCTATATATGGATTCAATTGAAAATGATATTGTTCCTAATTTTAATGGGTGATATAATTGCCAGGTGGGCAATCAACATATTTATTTTTGAAAGTTTTTTTTAGAAAATAAACTTTCACTTGATACATGTATTTGGTAGAAGGTTATCAAAGAAGGAATTTCAATTTGTGTTCTTTATGTGAAACCGGCTAAGTTTTGGGAAATGAGAGACCATGGCCTGCAAGGTGCCTAATCTGCAATCTGAAAAATTAGGCAAAAATGTGGTTGGGCCCTGGACCCACCCACTAGTGACACCCCTTGACTTACCAGTATTCTAATTAACAAACATAAAAGACCTTACCAATTCCCAAACATTTTGCAAACAATGGAAGACGCAACACAATAAAATACAACATGCAAAAATAAAGAAAAGAAAACAATACAACACTAAATAGAGGAGCATGAGACAGATAGACGCCAGGCGGCGTCTGAGCCGGCCTTCCTAACCCCGACCCCGTGAACCCTTTCTAATCTCATCAACGTCCCAAGTCTCGCGAAGCCTCGCGAATCACGAGAAGACGCGAGACAATGGTAGCCACTTTAGAAGCTGCATCAAATATTTACGCAACAAGTCATCAACATTGTACAATTACGGCCGCCTAATTTCCCGTCATGCCAAAAGTCATAGTGAAATAATGAGGACATCATGTTTAATCTGTTGTTGATTTGGACAGGTGCTGTTTTTAGGGGCTTTACGGCTGGTAGGGATTCTGCTGTTTTTCTGTTGATGGTGTGTTGATGATTAAAGAAGAAAAAAAAATCTTGTTAAAGATTTGGGTTGACAGACTTGAAGCTACCGTTTGTGGAGTTTAAGAAGCTATGAAGAAAACCACATATTGCGTGGTGATAAGTAGTTTTATATTTTGATAATGACCCATCAAAATCGTTACGTATCACAAATGCGTATGCTTAACCTTTTGGAAGACATCATAATATGATTCGTAGACCTCTATCATTCGTCTATGAATGTATCATATAGATTTGTGGATACATGTACATTTCAAAGGAATTTAACAAACCATCAATAACAAACGAAATTTCTGGAATGCATATCTGCTTCTCTACGGTTAAACCTAAACAGCTTAATCATAGATGTTACATACATATAACAGGTGGCATCTACAGGAGCACCCCCTCTCAGATGTTACACACACACACACACACACACACACACACACACACACACACACACACACACCACACACACACACACACACACACACACACACACACACACACACACACACACACACACACACACACACACACACACACACACACACACACACACACACACACACCACACACACACACACACACACACACACACACACCACACACACACACACACACACACCACACACACACACACACACAAATGCCAGAAAGCTACTTTCATCCAAAATTGTGGGTAGATTGTTACAATGTTCACAATGTGTAGCTGTAGTTTTGCACCAGTAACACGTTTATAACGTGGGAATTCTAAACGTAAGTTACTCCACCAGTATTAGAGCCCAACAGAGGGTGCAAGAAAGACGTAAGTGTGATCGCCAGTGCACTTGTTCAACAAATACAGAATTTAATAAGAGGTCTACCGTCCTATCTAAGCCAAGAACCTTGACTATCGGTGTTGAAATGAAGTAAAATATAATACATGCATGAAAGTTCTTCAATTATGTTCTTTGCAATTGGAGACCTATTTAATATAATATATATGTCAAATAAAAAGTGGTTGGGGCAACTGCAATTTATTTCATTGAGGAAACAAAATAAATAATTTTTAAACATTTCCTGATTACAGTGTATTAAATAAAAACAAGCGCATAAAGATAGAAAAAAAAAATCAGAATTGGATACCAACCACGATTCTTTATCAATCCATAGGGTCACGTCAAATCTCTCTAAAACACACACACACACACACACACACACACACACACACACACACACACACACACACACACACACACACACACACACACACACACACACACACACACACACACACACACACACACACACACACACACACACACACACACACACACACACACACACACACACACACACACACACACACACACACACACACACACACACACACAAAACAAAACAAAACAAAACAAAACAAAACAAAACAACAAACAACAGCAACAAAAAACAAATCAAGAGAAGAAAGGTAAACGTAAAAGTAAAACAAGCAATCAAATATGGAAGCCGCCAAATCGAGGCTAATTTCCCGCAGCCTCTACCCGCGGGTCGTTCACGCAAACTCATTTCCGGGTGTGACGTCACAGATTGGATGATGAGAGCTCGTTAGGGGATGTGAGGAACGATAATTGATTGGATTACAATTAGACCTGATTGACGTATGCGAGACACAACAGACAACGATGATTGGTTTATCCAGTAATCTACCACTTCATTTAGCAATTACAATAGTGTGGACTTCTTGAAAGATGTTCTGTAGCAGCACGAGGAGGGAGGTATAGCCATGATCAAGCTATTTCTGATAACTTATGCTGTTTTGTAACATATTGCTGACTTCTGCCCATGATTTGGGAATGTTGCATCGAAAGTAGCGGGAATGGTTGACTACATTTCGCCACGTATCACGAAATATACCATATAATAATTCGTTCTATGAATAGTCTCTGTGGATATTTTACTACCTATGTAATAGGGACTTTTCACTGAACAGCGACATCATATTGAGTGTTATTAAGACAAAGAATACACGATACTTTGTAGAGTAATATGCATGCACATGGCATAATTATCATCTAAATCTAATCTTCTTGACAACAACTCAATAAAATAAACGTATGTTGAAAAACATGGCATAGAAAACATACAAAAACACGGAATCAGTACATGGTAAACTTCTCCCTCGAGAGATATTCAAATAGTTGTTTCATTTCATATTGATGAGGTGCCTCACTGGTAATCTAATCTATATTGGAATAGCAACTTACCCTCTCATCAATAGTAGGCTGAATACTCATTACAAATTCACAATGGCATATAGATAAATGGTCTCTGTTGGTGACCATCAGAATTAGGGACCAATGGAATGATTTCAGTGAATGGAGCTGTGCGTATTGTTTGGTAAATGAATTAATCCCTAGAATAGACCTCATTAATATTGTGAATTGGCACATAATTGAGGACTTTATTTACACATGGTAATTAGGAATTTACTTCTTCCAATGCTGATTTGGCTCATTCAATATATACTGCTGTTAATCACATATTTCTTGTATACTAAGTTAATCAAATCTAGAAAATGTCTTTCAAATGACCAGATAGCAATTTTGTCAATCCACGGTTATGCATGCATATTTTATGAAATATGATTGGAAGAATAAAAAACATTGCTTTTTCAGCAATGAAATTTAATTGCTATGACGCAATACCGGAAACAGAGCTATTGTTTGCAACTTAATAATGATTATTCATATAATGATTTAATGGCCAATGTTTAAACAGTGGACCATAAGTATGACAGTATTTTTTTTCAATCCCCCAAACTCATTAAAACGTACAGACTGTAGAAAGATATCATAATGACATTTAATAGAAAATACAGTTTGGTACTATCGTGCCATTAATAAAACCAGGGTAAGGCACGATCTTGTGAAATGGATTCATTTATAATTATATGACAAGGCAATGAGGATATGCCTACAGTAAATCATATAATTTAATAATTAAATCACGATGTGTTAAATTAGATTAAAGCTGTAAAACATGGTAGCTCACGCTCTGCGAAGAAAAGTTAGTCCTATATTAGTTAACATGTTACAAGTACATGGTGGAAAAAATCTAATTGCATAATAAGTAACAAAAATTAACATGAACATGAATCATAAGAACTGAGGAGTTGTGTGCTATACATTAAGTAAGGTAAAATTGAGATGCAATCAAATTTCAATTTACAATAAATAGCATTCGGGTCAAAGGCGTTTTATGAATTCATTTTTGGGGTTATTGGGACTAACTCGAATTTAGCTACTTAGATTGATATAAACAGTATATACACATATACACATATATTAGGCGTTTCATTGCATACGACAGTTGCCACTCCTAATTTAGTATGCACCCACCCCCACCCCACACACAATGAGAAAGACAAATCAATGCCAACTAGAAATATGTACAACACACAACAGAAAACAAAACCAAAAAAGAAAAAAAACAAACGAAACAAAACAAAGCCATCAATTAAACATCACAATGACCATATATATTACGTAAGCCCTCTCCACGAAGAAAAGAAAAGAAAAGAAACAAAACATACAAACAAACAGAATAATAAAACAAACACAAAGAACACAAGACCTCTCACCTGCGTCTCTATTGCCCTTGCTGCTGCAGCTGCCGCCGTCGCCACTCTCATCCCCGACTCCTCCGTGTCTCTTCGCCTTGCCCGTGCCCGCCTCCGCCACCACGGCGGAGCCTCCATAACGACCCTCCCGGTCACGTGCCTGGCCGTGGTCCTCGTCCACGTCTATCTCGCCATCCTCGTCCTCGTCCCCTTCCTCCTCCCTGCCCCGCCGCTCTCGAGCCGCCGCCCTCGCCTCCTGCTCCTCCTTCAGCCCGAGGATGGCGTCGATGGTGTGCGTCCTCGGGGTCTGGTGGTGTACGAGGTGGTGGCCCGGGCCCGCGGGCGGGTGGCTGGCGCCCACGCCCGGGTACGTCTCGGGAAGGCCCCCTACCGGGAATCCTGCACACGTTGCTGACGTCATTGTTGGAGCTTGTTTTTGTTCCTGCTTTCACAAAGGTGTTTTTAAACAGGTTATCTACAGTAATTTGCAGTGTTGTATAGTGCTGTTTGTTTGGAATGTATACACTATGACACATGCACAAATCACGTTCTTTTAGTGTGTTTCTTGCTGTTTAAATGTTCTGTTTTATCAACGTATACGGGTTGCAAATAGAAGATACCGTTTGTATTTTTAAAGTACAACACATCCAAAAAAAACCAAGAACACTCGTGCATAAAAATGGTATGCAATTAATGTCTTCGGAGCAACGTGGTTACCAAACGATAAACGAGGTTGACACTGCCAATTGTCAAACCAGTAATGGGTTAAAAATCTCTCCAAATTGACAAAACGGAAGTTCGTGTCTTATCAAATCGGACTCATTGATGAAATGGGATGTTGAACTCCAGAATACTGTCAAAGTTCTGTTTTGAATATCAAGTCCTTATAGTCGTCTTCCAATTGGTAGTGACACCGCGACGTAGCTTCCTATTATCGCTCGATTCGGCGCACGCTGTGTTGTTTATTAATTTGCCTCGATGGAGTGTCTGTCGATCTGAAGATGTCTGCCCTTTACACAGCCCGCCTGTTGCCGGTTTAACACTTCATTTTCCACTTAAAACTCCCCAGCAAAACGTCCGTTTTCTGAAGTGTCGTGGAAAGGATTCTTTTAAAATGCTTGTATTCCTATAGGGCTTTATATGTGTTGTAAAAAAAACAGTTGTAAGATAACTAACATCCAAGCGTCTACCAGTCAAATGATGGAAGTGTACAGTCATAAAACACCAGCATCATCTCTGTAAAGAATAACATAACTATCCAAAGTTTTCTTTAGTAATAGCTCTGAGCACTGTCAAAAACCGTGGCAAAGAAATCCGCTTAAAAATTACTCCGACCAGCACCGGTCATCAAATCCTCCTCAGTCAAGCAATTACCAAGTCATCCTAATACCCAGTGAGCAATTTGCCAACAGGTTGCAGGTCAAATGTCGCATGGTTTGTTTGAGGAAGAAAGTCTCAGCACACCAAGGTGTTTAAAGAGAAATACGCAGGGCAGACGGTAAATAAATGGAAAGCAGTCCAGCGCTTCAGCCAATCAGAGCACTCCTTCGCGCAGCGGAATCGGACGGGGGCGTGGTTTGCCCCAAAAATCGATGGCGTCCTGTGCTGCTCCCTCCTAGGTCGGTAACTCGGTTTCAAGGAGTTTTGTCGCTGATGAAGTGAGGTAATTGTGTAAGTATGTGCTGTGAGTGGATAATTGTTAAGGGGAGGCTTCTCAATTGAACGAATTTACTTTGCTGTAACGCCATTAGGGGCAGCCTGTAACTGTTTGCGACGTTCAATTTGCGTGGGTTTACCTTTGGTTTCTAATGTTATAATGTCGTAATGGCTGTTGTGAGGCATTCGTATGAATTTACGTATTGTTGACAGTTATTTTTTTTTTATTCCAATTAGTATTTTTTTTTCTGATAGAGATCAATGGAATGTACTAAACGTACACTATGTAACAATCTATTTAGGAAGTGTCCAAACTTGAATTTGTTAGCTTATATTCTAAAGGGGATTTGCGTAACGTATGCCTAAAAAATCTACAGATCATATAATTATTACATATTTGCGTAAATTGGTAGCATATTAATTGATGTGTTTGTCTTTTACAAAATTATTGTTGCTTTTAGTGCGTCACTGGGTGTTTCGGCGCAATGCCCACTGAATATGTGCAGTGAGAATATCATCTGCTATACACGGTAGTTATGGAGTCATTCCTAACTCTACTTTGCAACACCTTCGAGTGTAACTCACTTCACCACTGTATGCTTTCTCAAGTAACAACTTTGACAAGCTTAGTATGAAAAAAATCCAACAACACTATTTAATATCTAGTCGTGAATGAAAATCAATAAATTGCGTGATATGATAAATGAATTCATCATTTCATTAAAAGAATTTGAAAATGGGAATTCTCAGCTGTCTCAGTGGGAAGGGGAAGTTGAGGCAGACGATTTTGAAGGCGCCATTGGAACATATGTGACCAGATAAAAGACGGGGGCACAATATTCGATGTTATTGCCTATTAATAGTCACACTTTGAACCTTTATTGTCAGTTTGACGTAACAATTTCATCCATTAATGCTACTCAGTAACTAGACAGAGATTAATTTGTTTTAAATGTAACTTTGGTGAATGTAAAATGGTAGCTTTTGTTGTTAATTTGCTCGGTGGCGTGCGTTCGTTTTTTTCTTTGTCTGTCTTTTGATTACATTTTAGGAGATTGATCTCCGAATTAAAGTTTAACCTCTTTACCAGGGGCGTCACTGTAGAAGCCTGCCAAACGTGGTTGGGTCAAAATGGCAGTTTCACTACGGGCCACAACTTCTTGTCTTTGCAAGCTGACAACATAACAACACAAAAAATGACATTTTGAGCAGATCTTTACCTAGACAAAAATTTGCTCCCAAATGTGTTTGGGCCCAGCCGCCTACAAGCAACGCTCATATATAATAAGAAAGTCCGGGGCTTATTTCAAGTGGTCTCAATGGAGAGGTGGTCTCTTATTGAAGTCTTGCATTGGTCCCTTTAGATAGGTTTAGGACAGGAGGAAAATGCCTCATTACAAAGGTGGTCACTTATAGCTCTGTGACCTTAATGAAAATTGTCAAGCCATTTAGGCCCATATCTCTAGCATGACGTTCTGTATGTACGCCATTAACACTGTTCATGGAAACACATGCACTGCCCGTCAAACACATGTTAACCTATTCCATTAACCCAATCACAATGTTCAACGTACCCTGGGTCAAGCCAACTATAAACCATTGTTTTTGATAGCCTCAAATACCTCAAATAATAAAGAGACTTAACCCTAGTCAATCAGAGAAACAAAACGCCTTCAAATTGTTGTAATACGCCACCCCAGAATCCACCCATTGTAGCGCGACTTTATAGTTAGCGATAATAGAGCGGCTGAGCGATAATACCAGCCGCTAACTCAATTACGCTAAACGAACACTGCGCATTTGGCGGATCTCGGCCTGTTGAAAGGACACAGGTAATGTCCAATTATGGCGCCCAGTAGCGGTCAAACATCGCCTTTCTCTGTGCCCAATGAGTCGTGATTAGTTGCTAATATAGAGAGCGCAGTGAGGCTGAAGTTTCTCCCAAAGGACCGTCTCCGCCGAAGAGGGACAGCTGTGCTGTTGGAGGAAGCTTCCTCCTTGTTCCGGATTTGCTCGTGCCTTGGTTTCTATTGTATGGTGTCTATTGTGGCGTGGTTGTTAATAACTGTGTTGTCATTGGGGATGTTTATTTTAGCTATTTATGGTAAAATTTCTGATTTTCTAGCATGTTGTTGACTTCTGTTTGTGATATTGGCGATGCTATACAAAGAGATGCGCTGAATTCTGTTTGTTGAATGTCTAAAAGCAACAGTTGGAAAAATCATATTTCTTCTTGTGGACAAAATGGTGATTTGTTACAATAGATTTTAAAAGTTTGATTGCTCTTCTTGTTTTGTCACTAATCTTAGTGAAATTAGAAGAAAATTATTGAGATGAGGCTGTTGATAGTTCTGTTCCGGGACAAATTAGTTGAAATTTTGATACCGATATTGTTTAGACTCTTATTTAAGATTGAAGTTTCATTTTTGACAATTAAAATAAGTTACTAATTATCAGTGATATTAGATGTGTTTTGTAAAGTGAACAAGTAATTAATCGAATTAATAGCTGCAATCGTTAAGAGTAGTTTTGTAGTAAAATGAGATTTGCTGGTTAAAAGTTTGAAACTGTGTAACTACTTATGTTATTGATATTAAAACGCTCAGAAGAAAACTTATTGCGTCGCTTCAGCTCAGCTGCTGAAGCAAGCATTGTGTTTCGTTCGTTTGTAACTAACCAACCAACCAACCAACCAACCAACCAACCAACCAACCAACCAACCAACCAACCAACCAACCAACCAACCAACCAACCAACCAACCAACCAACCAACCAAACAACCAACCAACCAACCAACCAACCAACCAACCAACTAACCAACTAACTAACTAACTAACTAACTAACTAACTAACTAACTAACTAACTAACTAACTAACTAACTAACTAACTAACTAACTAACTATGTGTGTGTGTGTGTGTGTGTGTGTGTGTGTGTGTGTGTGTGTGTGTGTGTGTGTGTGTGTGTGTGTGTGTGTGTGTGTGTGTGTGTGTGTGTGTGTGTGTGTGTGTATGTATGTCTCCGGACAAGCTAGAGCTTTAACCATTGCACTAATTTCCTTAAAACTTTACACGACTATGAGGTATGAGGCGACACCGAAGTGATTCGATTTTGGGTGCTCTGCCAATTAAAGTTTGCTTTCTAGAAGCGCTTTTATGACATTTCTAATGATATTCAATGCACTCAGCCAGCAAGAAAAAAAATCAATATTCTAACCAAGCAGCAAAATTGATTATTGGATTTGAAACTGATATTGATTATCATCTTGTTATTCAGTACTATTGTATGGCAACACAAATATCTTTTTGCTGGATATATTGATTTTGATTGATTTTGATGTTTTCTCGTCAAATTTATAAATTTCTTGATTGTAAAGTATACATTATTTCAGTATATATCTTATTTGCCCATAAGTCAACTTCGTTCTAGCGACACAGTGTTCTTTGAACACTATTGATGTAGTTGGTCTTGGATTTTGAAAAAATGGGACATTGTCATTGATTAGGCTAATGGTGAGTGTAGGAAACTCAAGCACATGGTGAATCACCCTGTTGCATGGGTATTTCAGTGATTTCATTACATCAATGTGTGCTTCTTATCATGGTCTGAAATCAAATAGCCAAAAGAATGCTGTATTCTTGATAATAATGGAATCGCATTTTCTCCTGTTGTCACTCAATGTTTGATGAACTCTCTTACATAACAAAAACATCAAAGAAAAGTCTTAATTACATCAACTAATCCAATGTCAAATTAAGTAGCAAAAATATGTGAATCACCTCCCACTCCTCCCAAATGAAGCCCCCGTGAGAAAAATACGTTAAGACTTGTTTGGTACAAATTAATCCCTTAAGAAATATGAGGACAGTCTCACAAAATCTTGCAAATGGAAATCGTACCGCAAATGCGGAAATGGCTAAAGACATTCGTTTTCTTTACCCATTGTTAGGCGAACGAAAAAAATCTCGACCTCGGATTTTACACGCCTATTTGTGATTGTAACTCTAGCTCCGTTAATTTGTCTAGGTTTTCTCTATATTCGTTTAATCTAATAATGTTTACGGGCTTAGGTTATGCTATATGATTGCGCATGCTAGCTTGAGTGTAGGGTTTTCCCCATGTTAATTAAGATAGCTATTCAGAATAAAACCTCGACACTAGGAGAAATATAAGACTTGGAGATCTGAAGGTCGTGATTGTGGATTCGTAGGTTTGGATAACATATAAACGACACTAATTGGTAGTTATAAACTGGAGATTTTGGGTCGTGCATGTAGAATGCAGGCTGACGCATGATTGGAATGTTCCCACGAAAACTTAATATACAGTTTGTGCAAACAAACTATTCATTTTTGTGTAAGATAACTTTTTTGCAAGTAATAATGTCTTTTTTATACACACGGATATACGTGCACATTTATTTTTACATGCGTACTAGTAAATGACAAGGTTAGACAGCTTTCTCGAGAACCCACCGCCCCCAAACCACAACCAAATCAATCAATACCCTAATGGGCTGATTCAATTCTAAAGAGATAATTACAGAAAAGTTAGCTTACATTTTAGATACATCTGCATTCGGAAAGCACATATACCCACAGGCCTGTTTTTTGATCACTTTGGAACCCAAAACTTTTAACAAACCCGCATCAAAGCGCGTTAATATGCACATGAAAAACGCATACACATCCAAGAACATCCGCGAAGAAAGCAGGGAAATTTGAAGGGGCGAAACCAGTAATTGTGTGGAAAATAGGCTGGTGGGTGTGGCGTGTCGTTTGCTTCTCTGCAATTTGTGCTTAGCCCGGGGCAACCACTTGCACTAGGCGAATTTGGCGCAAAATGGGTGATAATTACTATATAGGAACCGAGTAGCGTTTAGGGAGCAGGAGGATTCGACTCGTTTCACAAAGCGACGACGGCGATGTGAGTTGGGGGGTTGGGAAACTAGCAAGTGCACTTTGTGTTTTAATTGTAGGTCATCGCACATGCGTGCTGATGGTCTTTGAGTGACACACGCACGGAACTATACGGCTGTAATTGTCCGAACATTAATAGTTGGTATTGTTCATTTAATCATGAAGTAGCATAAAATGAAATGCAATGAGGTATTTCACTCAAGAGGGCTCTTTTATCATTAGCGCTTTATTTAAGGTGGAAAATATGATCTTCACTGTTCATTTATGTTCATTAATTTGAAATTCACTGTGTAATACAATTCTCGCCTTCTGTGCTTCGTAATGGATTGCAATGACTTAATTTCCTTCCAAATCTGTGTAATTAATTAGAATTTTCTTTGCTTTAAAAACATTAGGTTGCTAATTACCCTTTCTTAGCATATAATCCTGTTGTTAATTTACCTAATGATAGGCTTTCACATGAAAACAAAACAAAAATCCCCACACCCAAAACATAAAAGTAATTGTTAAAAAACCCGTCTCCATCTCCAACTACCAGTATCATTTGAATACCAAGGATAATTAAGTTTATTTTTTACAGTTATTCAATTTAAACACAATTCGCCATTCTCTCAGATCATTCAATTGTGAGTTTAAACTACATGAGGTTTAAATTGGTCTAACATGCGGCCCTTTTAAAAAGAGAGGCTCCAAAAGACTGCTATCTGATGACATCTTGAAGCATTGTTGTTCTGCATTGTTGAAGTTGATCACCGTGAATTTCCTCCACGGCTTTGACATTTGACACTGTGTTTTTCAGAGGGTGTAAGCTGACCAGGTGGTGTCTAATACAATTTTCTTAACTAATTACCCACATCATGCTAGCTCTTAGACATGGCCTTCGTCTAGCACAAGGCCTTATCAAGTGCAAAAGACAATATCATGATTGCGTATTGCGAAGTGTTGATATTATCTCATCTATCACAATTTTATATAGAATCATACTTATCGCTTGTTTTTCAGGACACTTAAAATATGACCATTGGTATGCATGGTGTTTTTTTATGAACTCAAACTACTAGATATAGCGTCTTTTGAAAGACCAGCGAGCCTGTTGAGTTTGACTCCCGGCACGTCTTTTTGGAGATTTGCAGTCAATTCCATATGCATCAAATTAAAATTATATGTTTTGTGGCTGGTTTTGTTAATTTAACAGTTTGTTAATTTAATCTAATAGAATGGAGGGGTAATAGCCAAGTTTAATTTATATATCATATGGCATCTTGACGGCAAGAGTATATAGCTTAACAATAACTGCATGATGATTACATGAGCGCCTTTTTAGTTGTCGTATACGGGGTATTTGCAAATGAGCTTCTAGTCTTGCTTTGATGATGTGGGGATTTACTGACTATAGCTCGAGACACAACCGGCAGTGCATGACATCTTGACAGCACAATCTTTTACGTTTGTGCAATATCTATGGCAAGTAAAGACGTACGGGCTCCGTACAGCCTATACGCACGGCCTGGCCACTGCTGATATCGTCGTGATGGAAGTTTTAACGTACCAACTTTTCATACTGTTTCCATACTGCCTAAAATGTACCTTTACTGCACGCTCACCATACTGGACACGCACTGGTCTCCTTGAGATTTTGGCAGTAGAGAGGCGCTGCAGCAGGGAGGCAATTCTGCTGGATGTGCCCTAGGCGTTAGCTTCTGTACATTTTGTTACAGTTATATAATTTTGAAAATGATTAATAGCAATGAATAATACAGTTTTATGTTTAAATCATATGTAGCAGCCAATGCTATGCAGATACCAGTAGAGGGGCATGCAAGCGATTTCCCCAAGCAGGTAAAACTCAATGGGCCGAGGAGAGCTCTTGACGGATCTTCACGATGTTTGAGACAGAATTTTGTTTCAAGCTAAATACTTTTTTGTCATCAACCGCTCTTCCTGTCCAAAGCCGCGTCATCTAGATACAATACAAAGTACACGTTTAAAATTCATAATATTTACCCAACTTGTACACTGCCCTATAACTAATCACATCTGACACTACACCATGACCTCTCGCTCTCCGACCAAAAAAGAAACAATAAACAACCATCCGACCCTTTCTTCGAATTCCATCCTGCTCCCTCCAAGCCTAATTCACTGATATCCTATATCATCGGGCTACAATTGTATCTTTGCGGCAAATAGGCGGCTTATTTGGCTGGCAGAAGGCTTCTTTCATCCCTAATGGTGTTTGAGTAAATCGAATTCGCCCAGTCCCACTCGACTCCTCGCCGGTAATTGGCGCATGCCACTTACAATTTGGCGCCATTATGTTACAAATCTGGTGAGCGCCGTGTTTGCTGGTTGACCTAATCGAGGTAGTTACCTTTAATCTCGCGCGTGCGGACTAAAACCAGTTCGTCTGCTACGTTAAATGGGGGCGCGTGCTTTGTTTGATTTGACACGTAATTTGGGTGATTTTTGACTTTGTTGTTTCATTTAAAGGTCAATTAGTTCCATTTATCAGAGCTGTGCTCGTATTTCGTAAGTAGCGGTTCAGTTTTTCGGCTGACGGGCAATCGTACGCGACCCAATAAAGGAAACAATTATGAAATGCGAGAGGGTTCGGCTGAGCCCCTGACCCCCAACCCCCGGAGCAGAACCCGGTTTACTGCATTTGATAGATGTGAACTATATTGTGGTGACGATGTCTGTACCAATGGTTGATCCACAGATTAGTTAAACTGTTTAACTAATCTGTGGTTGATCCATGAAACAGTAGTTGGAACGAGCCCTCTTTTCCACTGAAAAAGAACTCAAAGAAAAGAATATTTAAGCAAAGAAAAGTAAAGAAAAAGATTTTTTGTTCATTTATGCACGGTTTCGCATTATATGTAAGAAACTAAACGTTATGTTCAATTCTACTCTCACTGTTATGCCAAGCAAGATTCTACCAATGTATTGACATAGCTGAAGACATACGTTCCATTTGACTCTACCAAGTGGCCCTCGAACCCACGACGACAACGTAATGTTAACTCCCACCTTTTCTACCAATATTCGTCTATCAGTGCATATGATGATTGAGAAACAAGAAGAGGGGCTAGGTGTCCGCTCCGCCCCTTACTTCATAGAATGGCACAAACACACAGCGTTAACGAAAATGTCAAGAGACAGCAAAACGTTACGTTTATTAATTTTGTGCGTCTTCTTTTTAGCTAACAAAGTGTATTGATATACCAAGAGAGTTAAACAGCATCTATGTGTCACAAGTAAATAAAATTGTTTGTCTCCTTCTTGTCCTGATTTTAGGATGTCACGATTTTAGATTGTCACGAAATGTTATTCATAACGCAATCAGACTTCTGCAGAGTGCATTATAATTAACTCCATGAATGCCATCACAAGTTGGTATTGTTTAAAGTAGATATCTAGAAATTTATTAACTCGGGTGTAATTATTGACATTAGAAGATGCTTTCTCCAGGCTTATAGGGATATATCACAGAGCCTTTGCCGAAACATGGACCTTACTAGTGTCGCTTCTATTCATAATTGCAAAAGGATTGGCGTATTGAAGACATTGGAATTGTTTTCATCTTTGAAATAACTTCCTCGTGTAAGTTGGTTTCACTTGCTCATTGCTCTATTATAGATGGTCAAAGGTTATAAAGATAAACGCGAGTCGGAAAAATGATATTTGTTATAAATCCATTTTGTATAGGATTATGAACATCACCAGTAAGAAACTGAATGTAACAGGAGAGAAGACAGAGACGTGTGTAAAGAATTTCTTTTAATAGGAAAAAACAGTAGACAAGAACAAGACTAAACGAATCTAAAGTACACGAAGGGCAAAGTTCTTACCACTATCACTGTTTAAACATACTAACACTTTTTTTTATTTTTTTTTTTATTTTTTTTTACGCACAACCAACATGAAATTGCGTTCTTCTTTTAGTTTCCATTATAAATATAGTATACACATAATTATGTTACTTTAACACATTACTTTAACAACTATCATCGAAAGATAGCACACTTATATTAGTATTTGAAGGTGTCAATGTGTAAGAAACACGTTAAGTATGTTATATAAACCCTTTCCAACTTGATAGCACACACATCTGTCCTGACACTACACTCCTCTCATCCTGATCGAAGTCAAAAATCACGAAATTATAAATGAACCTTCACGTACAAATGAGCCTGGACGTATTTACAGAGTAACCCAGATAAAGAAACATTTCGATACTTACACAATACACATAAAACATACGTAGCCCTTTTATTACTTACTTACCACTATGGCCAACAATAATACATGTAGTAAGAAATCATTAATCCTGTAAGCATCTGTACTGAGGATTACGATAGAGTGACCACAGGAACATGATACCAATATTAATGTCAATTATTGTAAGATGTTCGCAACATTGACAGGGATTGAGTGAATGATTGACGCCAATATGACTGACATCGTCTAAAATTTTGGTTACAAAATTGTCAATAGACTGCCGACAGGCCAACTGTCACCACCAGAAACATTGGTGCTACTTTGCAAAATTGCTATGATTTGTCTTATTTTGTGAGTATAAACAAATGAATAATATTCACAATTTTTTCTCTGAAAACTTAACCAGCATCTAATTATCAAGTATGGAATTGAGGTGGAGGTGTTCAGAACCTTAACACCAAAAGGTGGATTATTCAAGAAAGGGAAATACTTCTACCACAATGGCCATTGTGTGTCATCTTTTGCGATGGTCAAAAGGCTAGGCAAGAAACCAAGCTAAGTGTTTTACTCTTTGGTTGTATAAAAGGGTTTCATAAATTATCAAATAACACTACAGATATTTCGTATACAAATGTAGGATATTCCACTCGAAGGACATGATATATATCTCAGCCAAGTCATTTTTGTTGCAGCTAAGGGAGAAATGTTAGTATTAATGTAAATGAGAGCATAGTGCTCTACATGAGCATAGGAAAGGGACGTATCGGGTCAGCGTATGGAATGAGTTAGTCTACAGCACTTAATTTTCCAAACACGGGTTTTTGCAACATTGGCCGTGACTACTTTTATGTTGTAAGTACAAACAAATAAATGATATTGGCACACTTCACTGCACTGACAACTATGCAGCTTCCAAGTATCAAGTATGATATTGAGTCGGAATTGTTTAGAACCCCTACAACACTGAAGATGGATCATGTGGGAAGTACACAATGTCCCGTCCTGTAGTAACTTTTGCAATGACCCAGAAGGCAAGCAAACGACTGAGCTAAGGATTTCTGCCATTAGTTGTAGTATACCTGGATGGGGCTGAGAAGCACATGGAGTGACCCCAAGTTGAAGCCCGTAAGATTATATCTCAATCAAGTCATTAATGACCTCAACTGCCTTGGCATCTAATATGCAAAAGCTTAGGGACGAAAGGTTAGTGTCTATGGTAATGGGAAGATAGTGCTCTTAATGCCCAGATATACTTACACACTGCAGTAGAACATCACTATTAAGATTGCCCAAGAGCTGGGGTCAAGTTGTTTTAATACAGGTGTGGTCTCTTTATGGAGGTTTGGAGTGGTCTTTTTTATGAAGATTTGGGACTGTAATAAATCATCTTAATAGTAGCGGCTGATCTTTACAGAAGTGGTCTTAACTGACGGTTCTAATGTATACATAGAGAAAGTGGCGAAGTGCCCGTAATCCCTTACTATTAGGTGCCCTTATAGATTAATGCTTGAGCCTGTGTGACGCCTTTGGCATCTTTATGACGTCAAATGATTAAAATAAGGCTAAGTTTGTCAGCTATATTTTGTTATAAAATCGCCAATAAACAGCCACAGGACAATTATGACGGTGAAAAACATCAGATGGCATCCAGCTGGTCAGGCTAAGAAGGCATTAGCAGGGCATAACAAAAAGAAATCGTAATATTGTATAGATACTATGTTACACACTAATTGAATCATCCATCAGTGTCCATGCTAAAAAGATATTCACCATCCACATGAACGGTGGTAAACCGCAAGATGATTTTATTGGGGGAAAATAAAGTAAAAACAAACTTATGACATTGATATTTATATTACTTAAAAACTCGATAACTATCTCAACAAACTGTACAGTTTAAAACTACAGGCCCAAATATATGCTGTATTCAAATGTTATTTTGTGTAACTCAGATAGATGTGATTAAATTACAATATCTTCCTGCTTACAAATATGATATTTTGATTCAGGGGGAATTCCCAAAGAACACTAGACAGCCATTAGATCAGATGTAATGAGCACTGGGGGCGGCTATTTGGGAAAATGAAGTATTTCTGATGAAAGTGACCACATTTGAATATGTCTTTTGATCGGAAAGAATCCGTCCCATGCTCATTATCAAAATGACGCGCATTCTATGTCCTAGGCAAAAGCTTTTAAAGTGGATTCTATATATTTAAATCGGTTTTGGGACAAATTTGTAAGTCGTGTTGTCTCGCTGTATTCATAGTTATGAACATAAAAAGTGGAATAGCCGAAGGCACAACTATTTTTAAGTTGTAAAATGTGCAAAATCACTGTTAGGGTATGTAGCGCTTGTAAGAAAGTGTAAGCGTGTCATGCTATCGTAATTGAGAAAGAAGGGAGTTAACACATAGCGTCTAAATATGATTGATTGGATGAACTACTTTCTTTATTGCCCTTTTAATTCAAATTCACATTCATTTATACAATGTATTCCTCTTTGTACATAAGAGTAATAGTGCGTTTGATGCATTCGCAGACTACATGTATACGTCAACTGTACAGTTATTGAATAAAAGTATTCAAATGTGCAACAATATAGATCTTGATTTAATTAATCCGTACTATGTTGAGAAATTGTCAGACATGAACATTTGTTAAAAATGTTTTGGCAGATACATTTTAGTAGCAATACACGCGCTTAAAACTATATTACTAATTAAATAAAATGAATACTATATTTTCTACTAAACCTGAATATCATTATTATTTAAAAAAACAAAACAAACACTAATAGAAGCCATAAAAATGCTAAAACAGAAGCTCGTATTCAATTGAAATAAACACACATGGAAATATTACAAAAAGAAGAACCATTTTTTGTTACTATTTTGTTTTAAAAAATTAAGAGGGAAGTTAGAAATTGAACTTTTCTCAGATAATATGCACCAATTAGAGAGCAATAAACATCTTAACGGGAATTTTAAAACTATATACAATATTTGATTGAGATGTGGCCATAAGGAAGAGGGAGATACTTTGCTTAAAAATGGCACCATAGATAATCTGACACATTCTCTAGGAATCATCATCCCACCGTTTCGTTAAAAAAAGCAAAGGTAACTTTGTATTTGATTAAGTTCACACTCGTGTTAAAAGTATATTCTAAATGCATTTCTTGGGTCACATTCGTGACTTGCCATCTTCCAATATTTGTTTCCTGCAAGGCAGTGACGTTAAGACGCTTACGCAACTGTCAGTAATCTTAAAATGGCAATGGTTAAAACAAGATGTGTGGATCTATGGATGGATAGTGTAATAAATGATCATTCGCTATATGGATGCGTGCATTTCTATATATTTTATGATAAATCTATCATCTTCATTTACATGGTGAATATAAGTACCTAGTTGTGTTAACTCGTTGCTTAGTTTATCAGATAAAAATGTACTTTAATTTATATGATTTTGTTTCTTTTTTGTATATTTCTAAAATTAAGGTCATTCATTATTTTAGATGCGGAATATCATTTCACCAGCAATTTATGTAATACTTTATACGGTCTGCACTTTGAGAATGCATAGTGCCAGGTCTTTTGTAGCCAAAGATGGCACTCATCTTGAAAATATTGAAGAAGTCACTAATCGGGATATACATTTCATTGAAGAAGCACCTGAACAATATCCGGGTACTAGATTAGACAAAGACAACAACAAAACCAACATTGAAATCCGCTCTACCTCAGAGTCTGTTGAGAACTCAAAACTGGATCACAACTCAAACATAGCTCATCTCACAAATAACCTAAGGGTTAGACACTCAAAGCACAGAACTAACACTACTCACCGGGACATACAATTTCAAAGTGCTCAAAGTTCTGAAGTAAATTTTAGTGATTCATTCATCAACAAGTGTATTACGTACGTTAACACAATAAAATCAGAGGGCACCACACCTGAACCAGGTTTAGACCCTGAAGAGAGTCCACATATTGATGGGGATAGTACGGAAAGTAGCGGTGAGGATTTGAGTGGATATAATTTAGATGCATCATATGAGCAGGCAATCAATGATGACAATGACTCAGAGCAACTAATTGAAAATGAGGACGCAACCAAACGATTTCACAGTGGTCCAACGCACTACCAAAATGACTGTTGTCACGTGTATGTTACTTTAATATATGGGGCCATATATTGGTGATGGTGTTTGGGAATTGATTTATATCTCTATATGATGCATAATTGCATAAAATTATACGCTTTTCACAAATTAGTAACAGCGCGAAGGTGACCTCAGTGATTGAATGTGATTTGATTATTTTTGATTGATGATTATTGTTCATCATGGGATGTCTCTGTATTTCAACGATATTCATTTTCATTGCATTTTTGCCAAAAAAGGAGAAAGTTCATAATTGATAATTGATACAATATTTCAAGTTTTGTACTTGCCATTTAGCAATAGGCAGGCCTAACCCAAATAAACGTATCGATTATTAGACCGTTAAATATAACCCTACACCGTAAATCGTTACCAAGAGCTTCAAAATGACACCACAATGGCCTCTCTATCACCATCCCAGCTTGACCCACGGCCCGTCAAAGATGGACCTCGGTGGGGTCACATGCCAAGCCTACAGACGCGAACTCGAACCCCTTCGGTCTCGGCCACTCGTTGGCGTATCTGGGCGTGTGATACATCAAACTGCATATACAATTCAAGCTCTTTCTATTGGTATCAGTCCCACCGCCCTACACCAAAGAATAAGACATTTGCGATTCCATAGTAGGATGTTTAGAATTTATTCATGTCGTTTACATTTTACAGCAGTGACATGCTTTTTCTGTGTGATGTGACAATCCAAGTTACCGTAAATTGCGACCGGTCAAAATTTGCGTTGGTTATGTTTTTAGGTATAATGATTGATTTAGAAAACTTTCTCCAGGTTTATATAATAAGTAGATATCAAAGCCTCTGCCGACAGTGGAACTCTGTACCATTTCCACTGTATCACCTCACAGATGATTCGGCCATCCCGATAGACCTAAAATGATCTTGTCATTCCTACTGAAGATTAAAAAAAAACTTAAATGTCAATACATACACCCAAGTCAATCAATTGCAATATATCTGAGTAAAAGGAAAATTGAAAATATTTTTTTATATATATAAACAATGCAATTTTTTATTTTTAGCGTACCAGTAACCATAACATTCTCAGCAAACCCTAACAGAATAGTTTTTAACGTTGCCCACAGATTAATGGACATGTCAGTCTGATTGGAATTTAACATATTTTTTTCAGAGAGCAGAGGTATAGTGTATACTCAACTTTAAAAGATTCTCATGGTTTAAACTGGCAAACTGTATCACTGTCAAACAGTCGTCAGTATGTACCTACAGTCAAGTGGTAAGAGTTAGACATTTACGACCCTACTGTTATTTCAATCAAATTATCATAAATTGTAATAAGTAGAAAATAAATTACTACTTATGGGGACACTTACAATTGCATGACTAGTGAATACATTTCGTAGATATGGTGATGAGGCGCTCTTTTTCAGCTTTTTATGCCCCCCAAATAAAAATAAAAATAAAATAAAAATAAAAAATAAAAAATAGAATAAAAGAATAATAAAAAATAAATAAAATAAAATAAAAAGTAAAATAAAATAATCATGTTTTGATGCGCCAATGACGGATGATCTGATAGCTATACTAACTAGCTAAATATCAGATCCGGTCATGTATTTAAATCGTGTCTTATGAATAATGTATGGTAAATGAGTTTTCGACACATTGAACTAGATCTGGGACATAATGTGGACATTGGAAGGGTATTTGTAGCTGTTTTTGTTGCACCCGGAAGAAACTTAGTTTGTTACCACCCACACATACCTGTACAGTATATTACTTATATTAGATGAGTGTGACGGCATTATTTTATGGAGTTAACGAACTCAAACCTAGATAGTAGCAATTTAACATGTACTTAGATATAATGCTTGTCGCATCATTGCTCGTTCAATAACTGTTTATTCCATTTCAGCAAACAAAAGTTCAATTCAGAAGAATTATGTGATGTCGTCTACAGATATCATAGCGTCCTCGTGTTGAATAAAAACTCCACCTCAGAAGAACCGTACATATTCAAAGATTTTTTGTTTGCTGATCGCTGTCGGTGTTTGAAATGAAGAAATTGATATGGCATGAAAGAGGTACATGTAAAGTGAGAAAGAGACCAGTTGGCAAATCGAGTACTCACAACTATTGCAGTTTTTTTATATTATTTTAAAATAATTATTGCCGTTTGGTGTATAAATAATATGTTAAGGTATTTGTACTGTTTGTCATCTGTGAAGTCCAAGTGAATCTAAATGACACCAGAGATAGTAATGCTCTTTGATGAAACACAGAAATTATAAATTTGTGTAATGGTAGCAATGTACTAGTATATTTTTAGTTACACTGCTTACAAACATGCGTGATTTTAAAATAGTTTTGTAATTTACATTTTCAAAATTATACAAAAATTCATGTTTTGGATGTTATTCAAATTAATTTGGATTTCATATATTATCGATTGTAAATATAAAACATGAACAAAAGGCAATAATTTCTAAAAATTAAAACAATGTATACTGTTTGAAAACCATATGAATTGATAATGTTTTAATGATAAATGTATAGTAATGGATTTGTCTGTGATAATACCTGATGGGGTGTAGAGCTAGCTGTATACCAAATATCATTTGTTTACCTGACCATGATTGAAACTTACAATTTACACCTGAAATGCACACCTAGAAATACAAATGAAAAAAAAAACCACATGATTTTTTTTTAGAATAGGCACAAATATCAATAATAAACCTTTTACTCAGGAAATATATTCTTTTATCAACAAATAAGTGGGTGCAACTCAAATCTCACACAAACATTGATTAAGATCTCATTTTGAATTCTTATTTTAATTCTATGAAATAAGAGTGCTTCAGATATTGTACATGTAAGTGATCATATTTGTAGAAAGTTTCCAGTTTTCAAATGAGATATTGCATATTTTTCATTCAATGTTTCACAAGATATGATGACACAGAACATATTTTCAACTTCAAAAATCATTGTTGTTGAGAATTTCATGTTTTTATTTCTGATATGTCTCAATCTGATTTTTGTCATCATCTTTCTGATACCCCCCACATGTCCTTCACCTTCTCACACAAGACAGATAACATAGTCTCAATACATTTGTCGCAGATTGCTATATATATAATATACCGATATATACTTGTGAGGATAACTGAATTTTCAATTGCACTGCATAGATTTATATTGGAAATTTTAGACTGAATATATGGCATATATTACATTGAGTTGAAAGGAGTTCTACTTACATTTTTTTCTAAAATCTAATTGGGCAGTAATTATGTTTGGTTTATAAGTATTTGAAATTGGCATGAAGTGTTTGTTAAAATAGTTGGGATTGGTAAAAGATTATCCTATATTAATTAGAAGTTAAATGGTGTTATATACTTGTATAAATTCATGTAGACCTAGTGTTTTGATAACATTGCTATATGTTCTTATTTAAATGTTTATTTATCATTGAAAGGAGACTGCAGCAGCTGCAGCTCTAAAAAACTGTTGTGTTTGAATTTATTTATTCGTTGTATTAGTTTTATGTTTGGTAAGAAGTCGCAGAAGAGTATTAAGATATAATAATAAAATCATGAATTTTCATCGTCGGTTCATTTACTGTATACTTCCGCCTTTGAGTCTCACTTTTTAAATAAAGCCTCATATATATACCCGGGGTATGGTAGCCGAGCGGGACCGTCTCGCCATCTCGCCTTTTTGCCTTGGACTTTTATGGCGAAAGTGTTACGAGCTTGGGTTTCGTCATAAAAAAAAAAAAAAATGGATTTAAAATTTGGGTCTCGCCATGAGAAAATAAAATTAAAAATAAAGTAATGTCTTGTCTTCTCATGGAACAATAACCGCAAAAAACTTTTTTTTTTCATTGTGTACATAACATAATACAAAGAGTTAAATAAACTATTCATATTGTGCACAGCATCATTCCATTAAAATACTTTGTTGCTGTTATAGTATCAACACCCCTAAACACATTTTATTTTTATTTTTTGTAATTTATTTTATTAATTTTTCCAAATTAATAAAATAAATTACAAAAAATAAAAATTGAATGTTGTGTTTAGAAAGTGTGTAATGCTATAACAGCAACAAAGACATTTTAATAGAATGATAATACAAAGATATATTGGAAAAATAACTGTCTTGGTTTTAATTTCTCCAAAGCTATAAGGCTATATATCACATAGCCTCTGCCGGGACCACCCTGGACCACTACCACTGTGGCACCTATTCACCTAGCACTTAAGGTGGGCGCATTAGACCATTCAGCCATCCCTACACAACTGAAAGCTGTGTCATTCCAACTGAGGGTGTTAATGATCCTGTCTTATAGTACATGTAGCAATGGTCACTGAAGTGTAGCACACACAAGTTGACGATCGGTTATACATAGATATATTGGAACTTAACTGACTGGGTTTTATATTAGAGGATTCTTTCACCAAGTTTATAGGGCTATATCACATAGCCTCTGCCTTAAGTGCTAGGTGAATAGGTGCCTCAGTGGTAGTGGTCCAGGGTTCGAGTCCCGGCAGATATAGCCCTATAGACTTGGTGAAAGAATCCTTTAATATCAATGTGTACATTATGTTTAATTTCCATGGCATTTGTTTTCTACATTCATGGCTTTAAGATGAAACTCATTGTTCTCTGAACAATTCAATTAAATATACTTGGTACATCTTGCATCTATTTATTTCATTTCTAGAAGTAAATCTTACCACCTTTATGGGTACGTTTTAAGTTAGGTGGTCACATTAAACACTTAGAATTATTACCCTTACTGTTACTTCATTTATATTGGTATCAAATTAGTACCTAACCATTGCGAGACAGCGAGAGGTGTTTGTACACCACAATTTTATTTTCGTTTTTCTTTTCTTACGCGAGACAGACGAGACTAAGTTTGTGTTCGTTTTTTTCCACCTTCGAAACCTTGTAGAGCGAGGTCTCTGTGTTTTTTTAGGCGAGACCAAGAGATGACGAGAGGTCCCGCTCGTCCACCATAGGTTTTTTATTTAGGAGACGAGAAAGAAATACAAGTAAAGATTATCCCAACCCTTTAAAAACACGCATGAGAGAAATTTACAAAAGATGACTGACTGACCCGATGGTCGTTGGCTGAAACCGATACGGTATTTCGTCTACAAATGAGTGCATTGTGTACTGACATGACTGTCCTGAGTAACAGTCTCTTCGTGAAAGTATTATTTAACGTTTGTTACTATCACTACCATGAGCAAATGTTTTACGCCTATCAAGAAAATGTAAAACAACCAAACAAACAATCAAACATCATATCATACCATATTCACCTTCCACACAACTCTACTGCATGACGAATATTCATTTGTATTGTTAACTATTAAGGTGGGTAAGCGACTACATATTCATATCCAAGAGCATATATATTGGACTTTTTTTAATCATGCTGAAAATAGCAGCGTGAGAGATATAATGAAAGCCAATCGGAAACCGCTATTGTAAAAATTAATAATTGACTCAAACATATTCAAACGGAAAATACATAATTAGATAAGAATGATAACCAGTCCTGCAAAGGCATGTATGCAATCACAAAGAATTCAATACTTATAGTGAATAATGCTCTTATAATATCTAGATAATAATTTAATTATCTTTCTCACTGAATTGCACTGACTTGCACACATGACAACGATTTCTTGAATGAACTAGTAAGAAAGGGTATCTTGGCGATGAATGTGATAAATGTTAGTTGCATTATTGTGATGCTCACATGGCAAGTTCAAGTACGTTTCCGATGAGAAATAAAAACAAGAATATGATAACTTGCAAAATGTTTAAGAAATACCAGTGCGAATCACATAGAGATTGAAAGAAAACAAACTCATCAAAGCCTATTTTGCGAATTAGTATTTACAGTGAAGATACCTCACAGGAGTGGCCTCCGCGGACGAATTTGCAGTTTACAAACATTAGCAGGCGTAATCATTGGGGTCATCTGGAGGTCAAACATCAAAGGCCACGTGCTCGGAGCAAAATGGCGGGACTAGGATCGAGGCAGTTATCGTCTGCAGTGAATTATCGTTTGCTTTTGGGCTGCGACGAAGGGGCCACACCCGTTTTTCGGTCGCGGCTTATAGTAATCACGTCGTCAGTGGATATGATAAACGACCTAGGCCCAGTATAGGCGCTTATCGTGGACTTTCGTACACTCGTTGAGTGATCAAAGATTATTTTGGTGAGACTAGTGCCACCCAAAATTCCAATTCCAGTTATATGTACAATGTAGCAATTAGGACGAAACTAGACAGTAAATTATGCAAGTCACTCAAGACCCCTATTATTGAGCACTTACCAGATTTGTATAACTATTTAACATGAGTTTGCTCAATACTCATTACAAGTCCGGAACCCTCCATCGACTGTTCCTATTCACGTGGTTATCTGAAAACTGAACATTGAATGACATAGATACAAGTGTTAGTGTATGGCCTTCTTCATTTTAGAGTATCTGATCGCGAGGGGTTCTTTTAACTTGTGACTTTCGTCGTGATGTTTAAATATAACGTTTAGTAGCCTAATGCATTTTGCCTCCATCTCCATTCCTGTGCAGCAGTGAACTGAGGTTGTGCTAAACTAAATATGCCCACACAAATAGAATGAAGTTGTCATCAAGCCGGAGTTAGATATCAGCAGCCAAATCGGGTGTAAGCGCAACATGAGTCGTGCTTAAATTCCGGAAACCGCTAACACAACAGGTTGGTTGAAGCCACGGTCAGAGACTGACGAATGTTTATCATCGGCACTTATATAAATACAGTAGGAGGGGCACAGACCTTTACACTGAGCGTCTATCAAATAGCTCAATATATCGACAAATAAATACAGCCAGAAAATTCGTGAAAACGTAGAAGATGCATCGTCATATCTCACGACTGTATACGCAGTTGGTATGAACAAGGACTTTAAGGCAGTATGAGTGATCAAGCCGTGAAAACCGACGATGTAGAAGATGAGGAACACACTGTTAAAAGAAATCTGTTTCACTACAGAATTTCCCCCGTCAGTTCTGATACCTAATGAAGGCAACTCAAAACAAGTATTTGTTTGTTATTCAAAATATTCATTTAGATGTAAAATTGACTGGCCAACAATTGATTCAGTCATTATCGCAAACGTACGACTGTAGCAACAGGTTGTTTCGGCGTTCCCACTTTTCGTTTGGAGTTGAAGCGCAACAGAAGTAACCCGATCTTACGCGTTTTGATTACACGGCCGATTTCGCAAAATGATATCTTTTATACAAGATCCTAACATGTTAACTATTTTTGTATCTTAACGGGTTTTGGATTTCTTTGTAACTGGGAAGTCTGACCTTTAAACAAAACGTAGGCGTTGGCATTGCCTCTTGAATTAATTGGGGCCAAATTTTAATTGCTGATATGCTCTGGTTGAAAAGTGTAACGTTTAGACGTGCAGTATGCTGGGCTGGAGAGGTTTCTAAAGATAAAAAAAATGAATTACAATATGCAATGAAGCATTTAAGTTACTTTGAACCATAAACTATTTTAATGAATAGAATTTAGTCATGCATACATAATTGAGATGAAAACCAAAAGTTTATATTTATACTTAATTGCTATCAACGTTTATTCAATATTCATATTATCAACATCATCCTCCGATACAATCTTTAAGCACAAAAAATAGATAAAAATAACACTCATTTCAATTTTCATGTATGAGAAAGTGATTTCGTCTAGAGTACAGTGATCCCCAATAGATACAGTTTTATACAAAATTATGATTAATAAAATTACCTATGCAGTATGCACATCAGTCCGACTAGTACATATCAAACACTCATCCTTAACATAATCACAAAATAATAGCATCACATAGATAGTTTAAAATAAATATGACATATAAAATTCAAAGTATAAAACCCACATGGCATATAATACACATTTGCAATATACGTGATTATATTCAAACATAAATTTGTTTATATGTTTTAACTTTCATTTAATCCCAATTGATTCTTTTTCAAATAACTTTCAAAATAGCTATAATCAATTCATGCCTCACTTGTACGTTTGAAAATTAAACTTTCCTGCTTATGACGACCTAAATGAACCACATTAAAGTAACAAAAACGACTTAAAACTTTCAACGACTTTCAAAAACTTTGTACTATGCCTTTTGTTACTCATAACCAATTATCAATGTCTGCTGCTTATCTGTAATGATTTCTTGTGAGTTCCAACATGCTGTCTATGCATCACAAGTGCGTCCTCTGCCACTCTGTCTGTCCCATACATAGTGTTTTTGATGAATAGTAACCACAATATCAGCAGTAAGAATACTATTCAAATAATGATGACTTCCTTTCAGTTCAACATTGCTCTCCAGGCCTCACAAGTACGTTCTCTGTCCCTCTGCCTGTCTTAGCTGTGCCTCGCGGACTCTCCGCGCTGCCAGCCCCCGCATCGCCGGAACATAGCAGAGCAGTGACAGCACCGCAATGACCACAGCGATCCACAACAGTGCCGCCTCCCCATAGTAATCAGCCAGGAGTCCGGTCAGCCAGGGGAATATGCAGGCGCCCAGAGCAGAGAGGGAGACCGCGAGGGCAATGGACTACAACAGATTAGATAAAACAATTTTTGAATTATTTACTTTACTGGCAGGTTGGGCAGTAATGCCTATTTCAGTAGGACCTTTTTATGAGTAAGACCACCTTTGGCACCATTGTTATGTGGTCTCATTAGAGAGGTGGTCTTTATACAGAGGTTCATATGGCCGCTTTACGAAGGTTTGGGACCGTGAAAAGTGGTCATATTATAGAGAGCGATAAAAAGAGTGCGTGTGTAGATGCAGACATGTGCTCACCTTGGGCGTGTACCTCAGGTAGACGTTGGCCCACGTGAGCCCGGCCGGCAGCAGCGGCCCCAGGGTGAGCCCGTACACGGCGGTGAGCAGCCACAGCAGCACCACCACCCTGCAAGCATGCCAGTTCTACCTTGCACCATCAATACATAATGACAGATCCAGGTTTTTGGAAAGGGGGGGGGGGCGTACTTAAGGGATTTCATGGGTTTCGTACGCACAATCGATGGCGGACGTGTAAAAAACCCTATTAAAATGAAGGGTTTTCGTGGGAAAAGGGGGGCACGCGCCCCCTGCGCCCCTGGATCTGTATATGAATACCTAACCTGAGAATAAGAACCCAGGAGGGAGACAGTACGGGACAGTGCACAAGTAAAGCAAAGTTTCATGGTTCTTTATGATTTTTTTTGTACGAAATGGTAGTTCGCAAACTTATACAATCAACACATATTACTGAATGACAAGGACATGGGAGACGTAGTGCACACGACGGGTCTTTTCTGCACCCTGTCAGAAGCTAAGTAAAGATTCTTGTTGAAGTTTTTTTAAACAATTAAGGATTGTTTTTGGTACACATTTTGCCATGGTTAGCCTTACACCATCAATGCCAAACTGAATGACAAGAACCCAGGAGAGGTAGATTACAGGACAGCTACTTTTGCACAGAACCAAAGTTCTTAATGACTTCGTTTCACAATTATGGATGCCTTTTGTCATTTTACCCATGTGTTCTGATGTTTGGGAATATTGATTAAGTCCGTACAAAACGGAATATTCTAAGGAGAGAAATTTAACTCAAAAGAGTCCAAATGATATATGCAATGCCCTGAATGTTTCCAAACTGAATGTTTCCACATTTTGACGAATATAATTCATTAAATAATGACAAAACAACTGTGAGCATCAACCCCACAGCTATCTTGGCTGCCTACCTATCTGCATATGCTGCAAGGAACGATGCAGCCAACAGGTTGAGAGTGAGGCCGGCCACCATGACGGCATTGACCCCTCCCACCTGACCCCCGGAGGCGCGACCTCGGGTTAGCAGCACGGCGAGACGGGACAACGCCACGCTCGCCCAGAACAACGACAGCACGAAAGACGCGAACAGCTCTGTGGGGTGAGAACAAGAAATGATACTTTAATCATGAGGGGCCATATCTTCGTGCCAAGCACATGTCCTCGCAGGTGCTCCCTGACGGGGACATTTACATTAACAATTAACAGGATTAAACTTAGAAATGCAATTTCCAAATTGAATGGTATTAACTAGTATTGTTTATTGTTTCCTGAATATTGGGCTAGTGGCCAGTATAGGAATTACTTGACACATTGATACTTTGTCTTATTACATATTCGTGGTTTAGAACGTAAATCCAATTTTCGTCATGTATTTCTTATCCTACATACAGTAACTTTGGGAATAAAAATAAAAAATCAATCAGTATACTTCAATATAGTTATCTATCTAAAACATTCCCAAAGTTACTGCATGTACCTACTACTCAGACTACTATACTACTATACTATTGACTTTTGCATAATTTGGATTCATACCGTCAATATTTAATAACATTTTACTAAAAGTTCAAAATGGCCACCAATATTCAAGATGGCCACCATGCAACTTCTCAAAGGTTAATAATTACCGGTCATGCGTAGTTGGCAGTTGCGGGCATAACTATACAGGAAACTGCCCATGATTGTCTCTGCTGCAAAGGGCAGTGTAAAGAACACGTAGAGGTACATGAGAAGTGCCACATCCAGACTTTGCCCACCCAGAAACCATGGATTTGATGGCGTCTTCTTTTTCTTCTTCTTGAGCTGAATGGAGAAATAATTTAGAATTTATGGTGCATTTATACGTCAGTGTAATTTGTGTTTATTGCAAATTATATTGTTATGCTTATTCTCTTTAAAATATATAGATTTTTTAAAATCTTAAGTGACAAGTTTTGTTTTGAAAGCGCTGAATTAATGATAACCTTTGAACATTTTGAAATGTTAATAGAGAAAAAAGATTACATTAAACGGATAACAAGTAAAAAGTCATCATAATATTTTGTTAAATTGTACCTTGCCAGCTGTAGGCTTAGCTTCTTTGTCTGCTTCCTTCTTTTCATTGATGTCAAATTTCACATTCGATTTTGTCTTATTGGTAGCCTCAGGGTCATTTATCTTGCCATTAGAGGAGGCATGATTCTTTGAACATGAGACATTGGATTTGTCACTTTTTACACTGCTATTATCTGTTTGGTGTCCTTCAATTTTCTCTTTATTAACACTTCCATCTTCCTTCTCACCACCCCTAATACTCCCTTCTTTCTGTTCAACACCATCATTATTTTCACCTCCTTCCTTTTGTCCTTCATTCTCATTTTTCACCACGCAATCCAGACTCTGTATAATATCCTCAATGTCCACATCCCCCTCAGCATTGTCACTACCACGTGTTGAACCGGGGGGACTATTGTCACTACCAGTGGAGTTCTCTGGACTACTCTTCAGGAGTTTTTCAGTGTCGCTGTTACAGACAAGGTCATCTCCTTGTCCTAGCTTCTCCTGAAGTCGTTTTTCTTCTGCTTCTTTAAGTCGCGCATCGTACCTGAATGGGAGACAAAAAACACCCAAATTAACTCAAGGCAATTATAAATGAAGGTGTAGTTTTGCGTTTCTCTATAAAAATACCCCTCTGATAGAACTAACTCAACTCTACTAGCCGAACTAAATATTGTAGTGGTCTATCCAAAAAGTTCTTTTACCCAAATCCAGCACTACAACACAATATTGAAGCCCAAGACACAGCTGACAGGTGCTGCCACCTACCTGCGGATCTGTCCATCTCTCATGTACTTTCGGCAACGTTGCCACCGCGTGTAGCAGCAAACGCCTGACAAAACGTAGAAAATAACATAGAGTCAAACAATCAAACAATATCATTAATTATATTATCACGTCTGAATCTCTGAGAAACATCACACAATTACACCTAATTTCGAATTGATTATGCGGATTAAACCACCTCTGAGCATGGGGTAAAACAACCATGGATGTCTACATGTATGTCCTGGTGAGTCAGTCACTGTAAAAGTGTCCCTGAACTTATGTTAAAGTGCCTGAACCAGTGTAAGTTTTCATGATGTTCAGAGTACATTAGGATGCGCACATTCGAGAAGGCGAGTGCGCATGTGCAGGTAGAAGTACATGTTCATGCAATCCTTTTAAGTGTTTGTTACCAAGCAGTGCGATGCTGTATAGACCCTGCAGCGGATCTAGGCTGACCACAGCTACCTCCTTGAGGGTCAGTATGCTCATGTTTGAGGTCACTTTTGTTTAGCAGAGGTTGTAAGAGTGGTCGGATGTGCTCATGTAGGTATTACCGAGCAAAGCGATGCTGAGTAGAAGCGGCAGCAGGGCGACCACCGCGAAGACGAGACGCTCGGTGACCAGGGCCTGGTCAGCCGGCTCCAGCAGGACGGGAGGTGAGGGCGAGGGAGTGGATGGGTAGGACGTGTTGTACAAGTCAGCTGCCAGTAGACTGTGGTGTGAGAAAAATAATATACATTAGATTCATAAAAGCCTGTCCATGGGACACCCCCCAAATATAAGGTAATCTTTCTTATGTGGACAGTTTTAACTTCTGCCTTTCCATTTATGTTTTATGTCTGTTTTCTGGGTTCACTTGATTTCTAGCGAAGGTGTTCGCAATAGACAGGTTCCACAACCTTAATGCGAGTTCCTACATGTCAACAAATTTTCTAAGCGCAATTAAAGTAAAGCCTGTGCACAGCCAACATAACTAAAATAAAACTTTAAACGTCTGCATCTGTAGCTGAAAACATTGTTTCGAACCTGTCTGCATTCCTGGCAAAGTCGGAGCTGTTTGTAGCTACCTCGCCTACGGGGATCAGGGGGAAGAGGTTGAAAGCCAGAATGTCATGGATGCCCACAGCACGCAGCAGCTAATGGGGAGATAGACTAAATATAGCAGAGTCAACCAAGTGATTATAGTTTTTTGCCATCACATTAGATTCAAGTACAGTTTCAATTCACTTCATGTAAGTATGGTACCAGGAGAAATGTTAATTTAATGTTGTTTTAATGAAACCTTATTATATAGATATAGAGGTTGCTGGTTCGCCTTTAAGAATTACTTGCGTTTGAAATTTTGAAATCTCAATAGCCCTTAACTCTCATCAGAGGTTTGTTTCTCTTAAAATGTTTATCAAATATGGTGTGGACAGACCTTCATGATGGCCTGTGTGTTCTCCTCTGCCATGATTGGCCTGACCAGCTGTGGTGCGGCTGCGGCACCCATTGCCATGGCGACGTGAAGAGCCTGGATGAGGGTACCACCACGAGCGGCGCCCAGCAGACGCACGCAGCCCAGTACCGATGCTGTGATGGAATATTGGACATAACAATGCTACATTTTACTGTGCGCAGGGCAAAATATGACAGACATGCAAATATTAGAGATTCAAAATCATCATTGACCACAACAATGACATGAGCATGTACCTACGTGTATTTACAAATGGTGTAAGGGACGGTGTTGCGAGTGATTAGTACCGTTGTTCATTACATAGCGAAATACAACTCACACAAAAATACAATGTCATTATCAGGGGCTTCAGCTATTTCTTAAAATTAATTTAGAAACAATACAGATAGGCCAAATATATTAAATATGATATCAAGATAGCGGGCAACCCTGTTTAATTCCCCTAATCATGGTAAAAATTGCCATTGCTTATCCTTCTATATTGAATGATATTATGTACAATTTCTATTACAGTTTATCATTGTGGAATAAAATTTAAACTTTGGAGAATATTTAGAAATGAATAACAATTGAATACTGTCAAACGCTTTCTCAAAATTAAGGATTTCAACGAATTTAGATTGTCCAAGAGTTTGTGAAAGTACAATACATATGAACATTTGGTTATTGATAATGGTAACAGTTTTATTTCACCGCAAAGACTTAAAAAGTAAAACTGCAATTGCACCGTGTTAATGTTACTAATTGGACACGAGTTTTGTCATTGTTTTACTTTTTAGTGTGTCGGGTTGGGGTTGCGCAAATGTTTTCCCCCTTGTAGCACCATTTATAAGCCGTAAGCGTTTAATTACCATGCTATCAAGCACAACCTAAATTCTTGATTTTATTCACTCTCAATTATATGTCGAGTAATTTAATACAAAACAATCGTCCACAAATCAAATTAGACACAGTCAAATCGAGAATAAACAATGCAATTTGTTTCCTTCACTGACACTCTTTATCAACATAAAACTTGTCACTGACAGCCTTTATCAACATGAAAACAAGTTATCGCAGCAAAGGGCGAGTTTTCGACGTAATCGTGACATAATGTTTTGATAAGTTTTCTCAGCCTTGACATTGACCTCTTACGTAACCTCTGTGATTGCACTGTGCGACTTCCGAAAGTCCGCATGTTCTGAGTTAATTAATGAGATGTGGTCATTATAATCAGTTCATTGTTGCGGTTCCACAAGTAAAAGGCTTGCCACTGGTGATAAATCTAAGTGTACCAGGCACCTAGCAGCGTAGTTACAAAATTGACATTGGCTTACGGATGTTAGTTCACGTGAGCAGCATTCTGAACACATCACTTCATGTAATGAACTCTTTTGAACTTGTTTTTAGTTTTTTAATCGTAAAACAGATACGCCAGCATGCACGTCCACCAAACATGATGCGCACCGACCACGTGCACGACGCCCAGACAAATACACAGACATGCACCCACGCATGGACACAGCTATTTAGGATAGAATTACACAAAGATGCCCAGAACGGCCTGCCAACCAGCCTGAGACAGCAATCCAGATTTTTTTTATGCAGTTAGCCCACTTAAAGGCCAGTCAGATAGACTCGCCACTAGCCTCACCCCCATCCTAAATCACCCTCATCCTCAGTATACCTATGTACAGACACCGTATCCCTCGAATGCCTGCACGCAGTCCCACATCGTGTACCCACCTACAGTGATGACGCCCCTGGCTGCGCCGTCCGCTCCCGCTGCCCCCATCAGCCACACCTCAGTGATTCCGGGGAGGCCCCAGGGTGCCGCGGCCGCCGCCCCGGCCGCCCCCAGCAGCAGACCCCCGGCTAGCAGCACGTCAGGCACTCCTACAAACACAGTTCACCACGCCCCTTAAGACTACAGAAGAACCTCTCTATTAGGCCCACTCGTGGCACCAACTTAAAGTGCTCTCAATTGAGAGGTGGTCTTTATATGGAGGTTCCCGTTGGAGTAATTTTGAAGGATTGGCGCAGAGAAAAGTGGTCTTATTATAGAGGTGGTCTCATTATAGAGGTGGTCTTAATTGTAGGTTCTACTGTACTTCACTAAAGCGACTACCTGTCTAAGGCGACGCGGTGGAGGTAGGGGCATCTCCTCAACTGGCCTCACAGACTTTCACTGAACACATGGTTTGTTGCACCATGTATCGACCCTTACACATAAGTATTGACCAATGTTATCAGTGACGAAAGATCTAGTATAATATACAAATGTATGTTAACAAGAGCCACCCTGTTCATCAGCAGAAGTAAGAAATTGAAGTCCTCATCAGGAGGAAATGTTTGGTTAGTCTGGCTCTCCCATCTATCACCACCAGAATGCACAAAGTCACAACAGGCTGAAATTACAACTTGACTACATCAAGCCATAAAGTTCAATGTGTGTAGTTTGCTCGTTAATTGGCTGACTGTGAGATAGGCCGTGGTAATCAGCAGATAGGCCAGCCTGGGGGTCATGGTGACAATATCCAGAACCACGCTCTCCAGGAGTTCCACCATTGTTTTTCGGTCACTTTTTTATATAGAACTAGATCTAGAGCACTAGATCTAATCATATTCTGGTGTCTCACATTTCCATGATACAAGTAAATATACACAAATTATTAAAATTTAATAGGCAAATCCTTCCGTTGATTAAGACCACAAACGGCCTGGAATTAGGTGGGATGAGTAGAGAAGGGATCTCACTATAAAGGCTCACTTTGGTCTTTTTGAAGGATTCTGGCTGCGAAAAACGCTCCCGTTAAAGAGATGGTCTCTGTATTTTGATGGTCTTCATTGGAGGATATACTTCAATGATTATTTGGATGTGGGTGTGCTTGTTTCGTTGATTTATCGGTTGTTTGGTTCGGGTGCGTATTTGTTCATTTTATGACGACCACACTACTTAGAATTGTGATTTCCTTTAAGAGCTTGTTACAAATTTAATTGTTCTCTATGATTACAATAATCCTATGCAATTGTCCTCCATTTAGTTTATACAAACAAGAACAGTTTCAGTTTTATTTGGTCCAGTTGAGTTCAGTAAAACAGTTGACCTCGCTAATTGGGTCATGTGATCTGTCTGTGAAACGTGAGATGCTGATTAGACAGTTTCTTCGCTCTTTCCTTTTCACTTGTCAGGGGAGTCTAAAATGTTCTTTTACTTGCTTGTCATTTTGTTTTAAACGTTTCATATGTACAGTACTGACCTTTTGGTGCAATTCGCCGTTCTATGAAAGAAACAGGGTAATTCATTTAATACCAAAACATCAAAGTGAAAGTAGGACCTTTTTCTATTATATTCCAATCAAAAAGTCCATGATGTGCCCCGATAAATCTTTATGTGTGAGGGTGAAGGTGTGCATGCTACAAGCTACAAGTTTTAATCTTCAAAGACAACTCTAAAAGATAGCACGCCGCTTCTCACAAAAAGATAAATTGTCACCAGTCAAGTACACGTGTACAAACCTGTGGTTGGCGTTAGTCCGGCGACTGCCCCCGCCAGCACGCCGCCCGCCAGCACCCCGGCCCCGCGAGCCAGCACCGTGCGTCCCGCGCGCTCGTACGACGTCGACGTGACGGTGACGTTTTCGGCGTGACGTATGACGTACGGCAGCGTAGAACCGGGTAGGGCCGAGAATACACCCTGAAAGGATCGCGGCAACACCATGGACATGGGTGCTCTGTGTAATTGAACCTCTCTGTAAAGTGACCACTTGTGGGTGAAGGCACTGGGGTCATGTGGGTGGCTGGCAGTTAATTCAATTTGAAATTCCAACTGAATAAAGAATAAGAAATGGCTATTACGGACCCGTAAAGCAAACAATTTGGGCTACCGTTTCCATGGTCATGGTGGGTAACTCGTGGTTGTGGGTTCGATTCACATAATGAGATTTGTAGTTAGTGTTGTTCAAATTCAATACATCTTCATCTATTTTGGGGTTATCATTCAAACCACAAGTTATTGAAAATGATGGATACAATGTATCACTGGATATATGTGCAGAGTAAAAGTGTAAACCGACGACGATTCAATGATGCAAAAAGCCTGACCTTACGCAGAAACATGTCCCTTAGGAGCCGACCTTGCACATCAAACACAGTTTACTTTGCAGTGAAGGTTACTGTATGAGTCTGAACATGCTATATCAGAAGATGTAATCTTCAGCACAATATTCATCACTGTGGACCATGGGATGATGTTAGCATTCAATATCGTCTGTGAACACAGTGTCTGTCTTGTGGTTGCACGGCCTTGTGGCTACAGACACTGTTAAGGTATAGAATGTCAGGATTATTATAATCATGCAAGAGTGAGATCCATCAATCAGTGTGTTTTTTGTGGTGTGTGTGTGTACACCTTTGTTTATTTTGTTTTGTTTTTGTGATGGTCGAATAATTTGACTGTTAACACTAAGATAACATATATTGGAAACCCCCTCTTTTTATTGTGATGTGAGAAGTTTGTTTTCAAATATCTTTTCAAAAGGCATAGCCTGGGTCACTACACATTTTTCAGACCACAATATCGGTCTAGACTATAGACCATTGTACGGGCCTAGTTTGGTAGCATTGAGCCGATTATTGGACGTCACTATATCCCACTTGTGATTAGTACGGAGAGGCACAGTGTATTGCCGTGACCCGTCCTTGGCCTCAATATAGACAGTTTACTAAAGAGTTAGTGTGTCCCAAAACAATCCAACACTTCTCTAGTTATCGTCTGCATCAATCGGTGTATGTGGACGCTACTCATACCGTGGCAGGTGGCGCCACGCGCAAGATAAACATAACCGCGTGGTGTTTACAAACGCGTACAGTATAATCTTCAAGTGAAGAATTTTTGTACAGAGACAATTCCTATGATGAGTATTTTTCACACTTCGGAACATTCGTAGACTTCGGTATAATTGACATTGCAGACTACGTCCTGATATGGCATAGGCCAACTTGGGGCCATTTTACAGTTTACGATAAAAATGCATAATGGGTGTGTGTGTGTGTGGGGGGGGGTCTCTCGATGAATCAAAAAAGGAAAAGCCCAAATCTCAACTCTCACTAATAAATTATATACATGTAGTGAAGGCCCTATTGTTAGGCCCTATATTTTTTGTTGCCATCATTGATCTATTGGGCACATATGAATTAAGTCAAAACCGAGTACCAGAAAGTTAGAACAATAAATATCTTCTGGCGTGTATTTAACGGGTATGTCAGGTTAGCAATATTTTTTAATTTGCTTCCTCTCACACACCAATACATGAATATAATTCGGGAATAACCCAGCACATCAGCAGGGAGTCAACGCATATCCTCGCAATTCCAAAGAAACAAACTTATTGAAACGGAAAATTAATTTGAAAAAGAAGGGTGGAGTCTATATAAATTAAATCCAATTAAATAGATACAACCAGTAATGTTTGATGATGCAAACAGCAAAAATCCCAAAATTCAGTGTGCTGATAGACATTTGAAATTAAAATAGCACGAGTACGTTTTGTCGAACCATTATGTTTATTGTGAGTTGTTTACATGTTCTAATCATTCGCACAACACGACTTTTCCTATAATGTAAAAATAGACATATTTGACAAATCTTTATGCATTTTACAGCTGTTACGTAGTTTGTTGTGTCTGGAAAACACGCTATCAGGTAACATTCAATATTGTTTATGAAGTGGGATTATCCCTACGTTTCTGTTAAGGAGTAAATTTACGTGAAGTCGTTGCAAATGTCGAGGACTGAAATCCAGGCATGCAGGCCAGTGTTCCTGTAATACAGAGCCTTGTGTATTCAGCTTCTGAATAGCAGGCAACGGAGATCAGAGCTGTTTATTAAACGGCTAGCCAGTGTTCAGTGCAGTTGAAAAGATCTTTGAAGTCAAATAAAAAGTGGGTAGAGGTCTATTCAATATTGTAAGTGCTTATTTGATATTTTGGCATTCAAACAGTTCGATTTAATGTCTTTAAAGATGAGGTAAATCCATGCTATCAACACATGCGCATGGGATTAGCTATTTGCTGGCACCAGAGCGTATATTAATAGGACATCATCTTCGCACATCTACCAAATCTCACATCAGCCACTGCAACGCCGCCAAGAACTAGCATCCTCGTCAAGCAGCCAGCAATCACGCGGGTCCACAAATTTCACTCTATTTGATAGCCACCTGCTACCGGGAAAGCAGAAGAACTGGAGGGTCCTGGTGGTAAAAGCGAATAGCATATCAGGAAAGGCTGATCGACTAGCAAACCTGGTTGACTATACCGACCCTGAAGCAATCCTAATGACTGAGACCAAATTGGATGCTTCCATAAGCAATGCAGAGTTCATGCCAGAACACTACACCTGACTGTGTGAGGAAAGATAGAATCCGCGGTGGAGGAGGAGTCCTAGTCGCAGTTAAAAACAAGTTTGCAGCTGAAGAAGTAAAACTCGAGGATGTAGAAGGCGAAATGGTCTGGGTAAGTGTCTCATTTAGGAGTCAAAGAAAGCTATATCTAGGAGCTTTCTACCGCCCCCAGACCAAAAACAACAGCCCCTAGAGGCACTAAACCACAGCCTCAACCAAATAGCACAGAAGTCACGGAATACCACCATATATTTTTCTAGTGCTAGACCAAATGATCTTCCATGGGGGAAGTATGAAATTAGAATGTTGCTAGAATGCATGTTCAGAATCGAAAGATATTTTTGTGAACAAAGCATGATTTGGTAAAAAAGAATGGTCAGATAGTGACATGAAAAATTTGAGAAGATAATTGTGAATAAATGTAGATGATCCTAAAGTGTATCTGGATTTACAATGCAGCCTTATTTGTATTTATTTGTATTTTTTCAATGAGTTAAACTTTTTTAGATATTTGTGTGCAGACAATGTTTGATATTTGTGTGCAGACAATGTTGTGAATGTACATGTATGAAACAGATGGTATCAGAAGTAGAAGTGATGAGTACAGTTACGTTGTGTAATTATGGAGTCTTAATGTTAATTGCACAGTTTTTTTCTTTGTACACCCTTTTTCATAATATTAATGCAGTGTGGAATTAGTTTACACTGTTATTTATAGTAGTAATTAGGGACTTTCTATCTTTGACACATTTCATAGTACATGTATAGACTTGGCATCCCTTATAACCATGACTGGCTTACACTGTTTGAAAATAAACATCCCCAAAACTTTTTTTTTTAAATTAAAAAATAGCTTTAATAATGTTATAGGATACAATACAAAACCTTACAAATATATTGTAAAGTTAAAATTTTTGTTATGTACATTGTATATACCAAATTGATCCATATTGTTAGTTCCAACGATGTATATATTATGTATATACATCTGCACCACTGAGAATTTTTTCATTTGAGATATTTTATGTTTTTTGAAGGCAATAATTCATATTTCTGACATCTTCGTGACGACAGCTAAGACGAAGTGTTTTAAAAGTGTTCGAGTGTTGGAGGCACATTATTCATAGATTATAATGAATAAATGATTTTTATGAATAATCTTGTCAAAATACTTCTTATTTTCCTCTTATGCTCTACAAATGGCCTTTGCTTTCAAGATATAAACAGAAGTCCTAGTTAAATGGTACTTTTCATACGCACAAATGCATAAAATATGATAGAATCTCACGCTGAGATATTGGAAAAGTAGGAGATTGGAAAAAAATTAGGGGGGAGGGAGAAAAGGCCAAAAAAATTAGGGATATGGGAAAAAAGACCAAAAAAAGAGGGAGGAGGGATATCTGGACCCCTTATCAACCCCCCCCCTCCCCTATAAAGGCTATGGGTTTTTACCAATGTTTTTGGACAATGAGTTATCATTTTAATTTGATTGTTTTTGTTTCAGGATGACAGACAGCATGTCTGAGGATGAAGAGTTGCAAGACTCCAGTATATTCATTGTCACTAGTGATCAAACGTTTAGTCAACAACTTCAAACGAATCTGTACGAAATGCGGGAAACAGACGAAATGACAGATTTCTTTATCAAAGTTGGAGATTCTTCCATCCCATGTCACAAGCTGATACTGGCCGCATCATGCCCTTTCTTCAGAGTATTGTTTGAATCAGGATTACAAGAGACAAAAATGCAGGAAGTCGATTTGAATTGTCTGGAGGAAGACGTAGTTCAAGCAGTGATAAAATATCTCTACACTGGGGAAATCACATTTTCTTGGAACCGAATGGAAAAGTTAGTTGCAGCTTGTGATTATTTACAGATACGGACATTGAAGGAAAAGTGTGAAGCTTTTATATTCAAGAATTTGACCTCTTTGAACTGTATTAAATGGTACAAGATTGCTCGATTGTATTGTATGGATAATTTGAGAGAAGAAGCCAAAGACTGCATGTGCAAGGAATTTGTAGATGTGGCTGAAAGTGAAGATTTCAAAGATCTAAATTTCGAAGAACTTTTGGATATTGTAAAAGACAGGAATATCTATGTACTGAATGAAAACCCAGTGTTGAATGCCTGCATAGAATGGGTAAAGCATGACATGGAAAAACGAAAGGACAACTTTGCTGAGCTTTTAGGTGCGCTGTATCTGGAATATTGCACCAGTGATTTTATAGATCATGTTTTGGAAACCAATGAACAACTCGTAGCTATTCCTGACGTGCAGTCCATACTTTTCAAAGCATATCGACGAATTTCTCAGAACTCTTTAAGCCAAGATAATAAACTTCCACGCAGATCATTTTATCAAAAAGGGGAGTACATAGCAGTTATCCCTACAAATCGTGGACGCTTCCGAAAATGCTTGTACTGGGATGACGGTTGGGAACTTCTCACGGACATTCCCAAGGACAAGTCTCCTAGAAATGCCAGTATCTGTGAACTCAAAGACGGCTTCCTCATTTCAGGAGGAATTCGATCCACTGTGACTGAAACGCCCATCAAAACATGTTTCATGTACACAGTGAAAAACCGCACATGGCATGTCATGTCACCAATGTGGGAGGCACGTACTCAACACGGCTCCGTCGCTGTCGGAAACTCTGTTTATGTGTTCGGCGGAACTCCTACCAATGTGATGATCGAACGCCTGGATGTCGAGTCCAATGAGTGGCATTACCTTAGCCAGATGTCGCACAATGTGTTCTCTCCGCTAGTCGCTCGTCTCAAGATGGCATTGTTCGCTATTCTGCACAATGATGCAGCTAATGCAAGCGCTCAGGCTGTCCATGGCGTCTCCGTCCAGATATATGATACAGTGAAAAACCGTTGGTCGTTGGGTTCCACGCTGCCTGCAGGTGCTGATCGTACTGCAGGTGCAGGTGCTGTTGGCGTCCATGATGCCTTGTATGTCATCGGTGGTGAAGGCAATTTGTGTAATCGGTATTCGCCCGAAACAGACACGTGGACATTGCTAAAACGTCAACCAAGTTTTAAGCACCAGTTGGCACCAGCTGTGCTTCTGCACCAACGTAAGGTGCTTGTGCTCGGAGGCTGCGTGGAGATTTTGGAGAATGACGAAGGTCGAGGAGCAGCAGAAGATGACGATTCAGATGATTATGTGCTGGAGAGGTGCACCAAAGCCATCCTGGAGTACGATCCACAACTGGATCGGTGGGGAGAAGCAGAGATGGTGTGTCCACGACCAATCTCAGACCATTTTGCATTGCATATTACGATGTGATCAGTGAATATTGGCTTTTATTTTTTTGTCAGGTTGTCAGGTTGCAAGGGTGTGAACCAAAAATTTAATCCATTTCAAGGGTGTTATTCAAGCTTCACATAAGCTTCGTGCAGCAGCTTTTTTTTAGGTAAAGCTTTTGTTTTACTCTAGTGTGAGTATTGCATGTGTTGTTTTCTTGGTGATTGGAAGAGTATAATTAATATTTGGATGAAAGCAGATTTGTATATCTACAATAGAGTATATTATTTCGGTCTAAATTCTCATCTTTTGAAGCAAGCAATTGTAAAAATTGTAAAAATTGTAAAACTCATGTAGGAAGCTATAAATTAAAAATACAGATTTGATGCTTTGAAAACAGACTTATAGCTTTCTTTTGGGGCGCTTAAAATTCTTAAGACCCCTGAATATGTACAGTATTACATTCTCATTTGTGATTACAATTGATTACAATTAATTAAAAATGTAAAAACTTCCATTCTATTTTGATGTTGCATTGTGAAATTTGCAGAGTATGATTTCTTTACATGTGATTTTGATAAAATATGGTGCAGTATGTAATGCTTCCAAATTTTATGCATTGAATGATTGAAAATAAAATCTGTTGTTTACCCTGTAAAAATCAAACTCAAAAGGTGGTTTAGTTATATGAGAAGAATATTATGGTGACCAGCGTGGTCCATTTTTAATTCATAATTTTAGTCCTAATATATTTTAAACAGAATGTTCATATTACTTTGTTGTATGATATAATGTTATGTTACTAGATTACTTATCTTTGTGTCAAGATTTTACTTACTACTACCATATTTATGAGCTGAACATAACTATTTTCAATATCCATTTTAAAAATCCTGATATTTAGTTATTGAATTTGTTCATTTATATTTATTCAAACACACTTCCTTTATGAAACAACCTTTACAAATCCTGTTTGATTGAATTGTTATGTCAAAATTTTGCTTTTCTAAATGAAGCAATTAAAATATGAAGTGATTTTTTAGTTCTGAGTTTTTAAATACTTGATAATTCACCGAGAATACTATAATCATTATTTATATGATGAAGTCAGAGTTGCTTTATAAATTGAAATTAAAAATATTAAAGATAAGAATTAAAGTTTGAAATTTCAAGTTATCAGAAGACATTATAAGTCATTTTCAAAAAAATATACATGTAGCTAAAACTTTTTCGAATGTTCAGACTTCATGTTAATTGTTTGGTTATTGTCAGGTTCTCAATAATTCAAGTTATCAGAGTTCAAAATAATCAGCTCCAACTGTAATTCCATATTTTAAATTTACTGTCCGATTTGGTCCCATAAATAGACTAATTTTTTATAAATGTTGCAAAAGATCTCGTTATTCCAGACCATGTATCCGGTTACCGTGTACATTTCTTGTTACCACTGATATATTATCTAGTAAATTATCGAAGAAATTCTGACTGAATAAGTAGCAATTCTGATATGACGAGGATTGTTATGTGGATGCCCCAAAGCTTAGACATGTTATCCTGTAAGTGGTTACATGCGAAATTGTGAACCACAGAATAAAATATGAAACTCTGATCAGTAACATTTATGGATAACTTGAGCAGCTAACAATTTCCCTTCTTATTACTATTATTAGAACTTATTTGGATGAATTGAAAAATTGAAATCTTTCTTTTCTTTCTTTGATTGGGTAGTCAAACAAGTCTAGTACACCTGTTAGTAGTTGTTACTGTCATTTAGCAGGTTAATAGAATAATAGACTAGTCAGGGATGAACATAAGGGTAAACTGGTGGCCCTGTATCACAAGAAGTTTAGTTTAAGCCAATGAAGTGGTCTAAATTCTATATGCTTTTGTAAGTTGATATGAACATTTTTTGTTATCTGAGGCTATATTCATGTCAGTGTTAAGAATCTGAGCTAATGGCTGCCAAATCCTAGTGTTCAGTCCTGGCAGGGCACAAAATAACGCTCACCCACCAACCTTTTCCCAGCTCATTTTAAAGGTTTATGGCCCCATGTGCAGGCTGCTTTTTTAAAAACAACATATGTCAACATGAATATGAAAAGACAGTTGCATATATGGGGTTAATGAAGACATTGATTTGTTGGTGCACTCCCCTGCATTGACCAAGTATAGTGGCTATTTCACACTTTGCTTGTGTAGTAAGTGTAATTGTTAAAACACATGTATGTATCTTGCTATACGGGTCTTTGGTGGTGTAACATAGTCTGGAAGAGCATGGGGTTCAAAGCTAAGATCACACTAAATATATTTAGGTAGGTGTTCTACACAAGTTTCATACAAAAATAAGTGTTGCCACATGGCTTTCAGTTTTACATGCACTAAAATATCAGTGCATAATGAGTAGCTTTACATAAGCTATACTTTTAGGTATTGTAATTCAGATGTAAAATGATGTTAACCAAGAACTAGCAAACATTTTAAAGAAAATAACCTTAATATTTTGCAATCTATATCACTCACCATGGCAATCCAGGCAAGTATAAGCAAGGTCACACGGGTTTTACGCAGAGTGGCCACTTTTACTGGCCTTGGCCGCCGTTCCTCCTCATCTTCTTCATCAGAGTCATCAGAATTCACCACAGTCTGAACACATCAGAAAGCATCGTTGAAATAGTAGATTTCTACTTTACTTGTATTTTGATTATTATTCCATATTCAGTGCATACTAATTTCAATAGTTACAATGAATATAGAATAGGCTATTACATGTAGTCCTTTGATACTAGAGTTAAAGTGCAATTTCGATCAGTGTGAATAAATTATTGTGCACATAAACAATGATACAACTAGAATGAAATTTCGCACAATAATAAGATCATGTAAATTTGACTTCAGTTCGTTCACAAAAGGCAATAAGTTTTAGCTATTTCTGCTGACTGATGAATAACCAAATTAATCAAGTTACAGACTCATTTATACTGTTGTCCCTTTATCTTATTTGTCTATCAAGGGTTATGTGTTGAATATTTAAAGTTGTCTGGCCTCCCATTATCAACTACAATATCATATATTGCACATACAAAATTTGGAATTTGCATATAGATACAATAAACCTTTATTACTGTAAACACAATGAAACATACTTTTTCTAGAGGTGCATCCACTGTAATCTTCACCTCTGTGTCAACAGCCACATGGCCATTCTGTTTACCACTCACCGCGAACACTGACTCGGACACCTGCAAGCAAAATATTCAACAAAAGTGTTAATTGAGAATGCATACAAGTATTTTAGTGGGAGCGCAAATGTTTATATATTGTGAGACATGGGGGATGTTTGCAGGGTATAAAAAAAGAATTTGGAGAAACTTATCAGCTTTCCTCTTGTAATCAATGGTAAATTAAAAAAAATCTAATTTGCGTCCGTGTAATCGATGATAGTGACAATATCATCTGACAAAAAACATGCAATGATGTTCTAAAATTAATAGACAATAAGTCACTCAAATTAGCTGTTATGGTAACATTTACCTTGCGTGTCTGCTCCGTGTCCAGGTATCCACCATTTGCCATAGTCTGCGATGGTGGCTCTCTTCGTAGGGGCGTGATATAGGCCCTTGGTGCATGCACGTGTCTACCACCGCCAGTGGGATACAACCGGTATCCACTGCCAGCGCCCCCAGATGACCGGTGGTGGTGTCTCCTAGAGACACCGTGGTGCCGGCTAGGAGACCGAGGGCGCATGGCAGGGTTGTCAGGGTGGTAGTAGGGAGACCGGGCACCGTGACGACCACTGTGGCGGGGTGGCGGGTACCAGGACGGGTGATGGGGATGAAGCGAGTGGCGTCTGTTGGAATACATTAATATTACTTTGGAATACATTGCAAAATGTACAGCTTAATATCAGAAGAATATGTAAAGTGCTTTCAAGTGGTTGAGATGCAGAGGAAGGGTCTGTTGAAACAAATGTGTTTTATACATAACATTGCAGAATGTACGGCATAATATGAGAAAAAATAGAATGTGTTGCACTTGCTGGGGACGTTTATGGTAGTCTTTAAACAAACATGCATCAAAGGCATTGAGCTTAGCATGAGAAAAAATGTCAAATCAGCTCCATGTGTATATAGGTGTATTAGGACAGTATAACGATAGTTCGTCTTTAGAAAAATGTATTCGAACCAAAATGAAAACAAAAAAACAAAACAAAAACAGTACAGGAAATAGAGGAAATTAAAGGAGGTTTGACAAAGTCCTACAATACATTCAGGTCCAGTGTTAAATATTGCTTTACAAAACTTTGAATATTGGCCTATTTTGAAAATTTATGCTTGCTCTACGGTCTACTTACGGGGATCGTCGCTCCATATCATATGACATCCTGCGCTTGAGGTCGAATGATGCTGAACGGCCCCTTGGCAGTGAGTAGTAATCGTCCAGGTATCCATATGAGGCTCGTCTCATGAGTTCATCCCTCGGATATTGGTCATAGGGTGAGAACCGTGCAAATGGAACCTCACTGGATGGTCGCCTGTCATAGGCCAGCGTATCATCTTCATCCTCTTCAGGAGGAATGTAGCCCTTTGGTCGTACTGGTTCTTGCTGTCTCTCTTTAGTTGATTTGGCTTCTGTTTGCTCAATTTCTTGTATGTTCCTCTCACCATCATCTTTGGTTTCCTTGTTCTCAATTGGTTCAGCCTTACCACCTTTGAGTAATTGTTCAATGATTGCTTTCTTGTCACCAAATGCTTTTGCTTTGTCACAGGTTCCAGACTCATCTTTGGACTTATCTTCATCTGCTTGTTTCTTTCCATTGGTTACCTTTGCTCCACCTTCCACAGACTTTCCCTCCTCGCCATGATATGAAGCCTCACTAATCAGTGATTGTGGTCTCTCCTTGAAATGAACCACATCATTGAAACTCACAGATTTCTTTGGTCTGGAATCCAGGTCATAGACATCATTGGCTGACACAGGTCTGCTGAGGTCAGAGCTAGCTGATGGTTTGCGATCTGCCTTGGTGCTTGTCTCGGGATCGGATCCAGTCACTTTAACTGTCACCTCATCTTTTGATCCAGATGAATCAGAATCGGCATCAGTGCTTGAGTGAATTGTTTCCTTTGCTGGAGGCCTAGCAGAAGGTTTGTTAATCTTAGTCCCAGGATCGATTTGCCTCTTTATTTCCACTTCAGGTTCAGTGCCATCTGCATGCTTTTGAGGTGTGTTGGGAAGCACTTTCTGTTCTGCTCTTTTGCGGGGTGGCTTTTTCTTCTTCGCAATCTTCCCCAGCTTTTTCATCTCTTCACTGCTGCTCTCTTCAGAAGAGCCTGCTTTTCTCTTGGCATCAAAATCAGCAACAATAGACTCAATAAAGGCACTCAAGTCGGACAGCTCGTCCATTGAGTTCTTAAGCATTTCATCACCATTCAAGTTCTCAAAAGGGTTATGGAACTCTTCGTTCTTCTTTTCAACAGCATCAAATGAGAGGTCAATCTTGTTGACATCTTCATGGGCCTGTTGGTGAACTGGTGCTTCCTGGATTTTCGAGGAAACCTCATTATGTTGGTGTTGCTGCTGCTGCTGCTGCTGCTGTTGTTGCTTCTGCTGTTGCAGCGCCTGGTTTGGCCCTGGTACCCCATCCTGCATCCCTTTATTCTTCGCGTCCATATTTCGTGAATTGCGCCGATCTTTCTTGATTGTTGCATACAGGGGTTCACCATTTTCTACCTGGGAGCCCACTGGCATTTGCAGACTTGAACCATTTTGTGAGGTTACGGGTACATCCGCATCCAGAGCCTGGTGGAAATGGAATGATTTTTTTCATGATCACACAAAATTAGCCAATCTTATAGGGCTGCTGCATGCAAGAGCCAGTCTGTATGACAAAGTGTTGCCATTTTCTGTTCTAACACTCAGTAATGTCTATTATACCTAAAAGTTGTTACAATCATCACTTACTCTTCTGCCATGCACTTAAAATACCATCAGTGGTTAGAATGGTGTTGAAATCAATCAGATTAAATGATATTTTTGAATATTGTCATAGTATTGCCACTCAAGTTCACTATAATTACTGCCCCTTCGTACCTTGAAAGTGCTGAGTCCATTAACCGAGTGGCGCTTATTTGCGAGTGAGTCATCCAGTTCCTCTAGGGTGGCATACTCGCTGCTGGAAAGACACGTGTACTGTAATATTTTGTATTGAAAACATAGGCAGATCCGGGGCGCAGGGGGCACGCCCCCCCTTTCTCACCAGAATACTTCATTTTCATAGGGTTTTTCATGAAATCCCGTAAGTGAGCCCCCCCTTTCCTTAAGTGCGCCCCCCCCCTTTTCCGAAAACCTGGATCTGCTTGTGGAAAGTCACATTATATTTGTGCACAATGTATATGTACATGTCACTGTATGACATGCTGGGTATTGCTGTTCAAGTTGAGACGTCCATTAGAAACTTATTTGCAGCATGCCCTTGGAAGTTTTACAAGGGCGTAACTCTCAATGTAGTAGCCCAATAAATGTATATTTCTATATTCTTATATGTTTTTTGGCCTTTCTTTATTCTAATCCCAAAAAGTCGCCCCCTCTATTTCGTCAGTTTTATTTCTGTTTAGTTGGTGGTATTTCTAATAATTGTCATGTGTTGTATTTAAGAGATATTTCGTATGTACCCTGCTCCTCCCCCTACTGTTCCATTCTTCCCCACACCGGGCCTCTCCAGGGGGAAGTCCCCGATGCCTTTGATAGACAGGAGTTGGGCGCCTCCTGCTGTCCCGGGGCTTCCAGTCGCCTTGGGGGACTTCTTTACTCCGCGGAACAGGCGCTTCATTGCGACCCTGCAAACACAAGATTGTCATTTTCATCATTGAACTTTTAGATTTAATAGACAATTGGTCAGTTTCATAATCTTATTTTATGATTATTAATTGGTAAAATTGAGTAACCAATTTACAGCATAGTGTGAAAAAAGAAATATGTGATGAAAAATATACTTTTGCCACATATCGTCTTGGACAATGTAGTAGAGAACTATTTAGCCATTATTTGACATGGATATAATGCCAGATGTAGTTGATTTATGAAAGAATTAAGTTCACTGTTAACGTGCGTTGGATTCATTTCTGGTCACTAGCATACTTCTAACACTATACTGCTTGTCTTTACTCCCTGTGGAGCATACAAAGCATATTGCCAAAGCATGTCGGCATAGCTTGTGGTGGTCGTCACTTACATTAGCAAACGCTCACCTGACCTGTATCTATTTGACGTGTAAATACCACGGATCAGAGTGCAGCGCATAAATGATGAGTTTGCTTTCGTCACCTACAAGCAAACCTGTTAGGTACTCGAGCTCACGACCCTCTGTCCACGAGCTCAGCTCACTCTCTACATGCTCATAAGGTCACGGCAGCACGTTGAATTGTTCGTATTTCTAAGTGAGCAATTATAATTAAATATTTTTAATTTAATAAAAGTTCGTAAGACCGGCTAACTATTTCAAACGGGAAACACGGGCAAGTTAGTGGTTGATATGTAAGGCATATAGAAGTGTTTCCTTCGCTCCCATTTTCATTGACAACCATGTGTCTAGAGTGACACTATGAGACCTAAACTAGCTGGTTTGTCAATGTGAGTGAAGTTGTTTGGTGATAATTATGACCCAAAACAAACATAGCTAACTTAGATAAGGTGCATTATGATACAATGAAGTGGTTGCATGTTATATATTAAGAGTAATGTGGTTTACAAGATAGAAGTCATTTTAGAGCAAAATTCCTATGCTATACTAGTATATATTTATGAAGACAATCTTAAGTCGTTTCAATAGACACATGGTCCCTTTTATATGGATGTTCAAAATACTCTCTTTTGGCGGCTTTGTTACAAGAGAGAAAATACTCTAACAGAGGTGTTATGCGAAGTGCTGTTTACTGAAAAGTGGTTATACTGCAGAGTATAAATGCACGTAAAATGAAACACAATTATTTTTAGAACTTTTCACATAATTTCCTTTTTTCTGTGCTATTTTACGAGTTAGAGCTATAATAATAATAATGGTGCACAATTTATTATCAGGATCATTTTTCCCGCTCAGATTAAAATGGTCCACAGAACTGATAGCGCTATGGTTATTCGGCTGTATTGTACAGGCAAAATAGAAGGTATAAATGGTAAATGTTTCTTCAGTTCATTTAAAACATTTTGCATGTTTTACAGTGTTTGTATTGGCTTACTAAACACAGACGTTACCATTATCATCGTGTAATGAATAACGTATACACAGTCTGCTGTCCGACTGCTTCGATCCAGCATCACGTATAGAGCTACAGGTTTCAACTAGTTTTGCTGACTTCTGCTATTTGTAGAATATTCCTGAGATTTCTGCTAATGACTTTAAACAACTTTACAACTTTTACTTTTTAGACTTCTATGAAGCAGACCTCTGCGAATCTCAATGTAGCAGTACCAAAATAATAAGCAGGAGTCTGCACCACGCTGCCTAAACAGAAGTAAGCAGAAACAGCAGGGAAGATTTGCCACCCTATATGAAGCCAGCCTTACATATACGTAGATACACTTCTGCTTTTAGCTATTTCGTTGTACGTTAGTGATTTCTGGTAGTTGAGAGTGAGAATTGTATTAGAATGCATGTTTTGGTGTACATGTTCGATTGGATAGCGTAGATTTCAATGTTAAACTTGTGCTTCTAAGACGGAGTGGAGAAGCAGTGGCTGCAGTAAGGCTAGTGACCAGAAGGTCATAGGCTTGATTCCCGGTCAGGTCTGGTGTTGGGTGTTGAGCAAATTAAACACACATCTACCCGGGTGCACACCCGAGTTACACATTGCTCCGTGGTACCCCACACGCTATGCATGTCAGTCCAGTGAATGTTGATGTGAGTGTATAGAACATTTGAAAGATGACTGTGTTCTCAGGGAATTGAGAAAGATACTATAGCGTGACAACGATGCTAATGACCTAGTGTATATGAAAAGTCGGCTGGGCGTGTGGACAGTAAACTATAAAATTCATGCATTTACAGTTTTCACACTATTTAATACATCAGTGCATTGCAATGATATGTTCTAATATTTCTTGTTTTATGCTATTCATCTTAAAACGTCTGCAGAAGTCAGTGAAGCATCGTAAAAGACACTGAGACGTCAGTAGCAAGAAGCTAGAAATCAGCAGAAACAGGTGAAATATGAATCCCCTTTTGAGGCTAGTACAAGCCGGTTCGATCTAGCCGAGTTTTTGCAGCAGTGACTCAGCCAGTGCCATAGACATCGCGAGGTTTTGTACCATCTCAGTTGCATTTGGTAGTATCAATTATCATTGCCAGCTGCGGCCTCCATATGTGTTGTTGGTAAAGTTCCATATTTCATGTACTTTTCTGAGAAAATTACACAGTTGCACTGCACTTTGGTATTGTTATCTTATTTGGTACACGTGTTTTGTATTAATTTCATTTGTTTGTTTGTTTCTCAGGATGGGCGTTAAAGGAGAGGGTTGGAGTGGGCAGAATAATTAATGTTAAATATGTATCGAAAACAGAAACAATGAAGATTCTGTTAACATGCCAAATATGAGAGAGATTAATGTATAAAATTAGAGTTTCGACTTTTTGTGGAAACACCAGCAGGACAGAGTAGAGTGAAATTTCTCATCAGATAAGGTTTCTAATTGGGAAACTTCTCTCGACTCCAAATGGCTATTTTGAACATTGTCAAAGTGTTCTATACTTTTGATTCTCATCTTTCTGTATAGTCATCATCTTTGTTGAATTTGATTAAAAATTTTGAGGGTGAAAAAGCACAGTTGGCTATCATAAAAGTTTATAGAACTGTGACATCAGTAAAGCCTTATGCTAATATTTCATTCCACAGTGCTTTATTATAGAAGGGCAAAGTTTCAAGAGTCAACAACATTGTGTGGAAACGTGTCATTTTTACCGTGTTGTTCAAATATGAAGTTCCAATCTCTAAAGTACCAATCTGCCAATCACTTACACCGTATATAAATTCCTGACAATAGTGTAGAGTTCCTTTAGAGATGAGTACAACAATGGGGAACTGCGTTCTTCTGCCGCGAATCAACAAACAAGTCTTTTACGAGACAATGTGCAAATATTGTCAAGGCCTACATTACAATGGTTGTTTCACCTTCATTTATCTGTAATATCAAACCCTAGCAAGCTAGAGCTTCATTCTGACAGCTAGGAATATCTATCCCGAATTTTTACTTCACGTGTTGGATTTGAATTACTTAAACACGCATGCATGGCATGGGGAAAATATTGTGGACACCATTCATCGTACACAACATTCACAATAACACTTACATGTACTTTTTACAGTTTTGATGCGTTTTTTCCAACCCAACTTTTTAAGTTACCATACATTCAACAAGATGGACTCATTCAAGGATATGCTAAAAGATGATTCCAAGTTATTACAATATTCGGAACTGTCTGACCCTAGCTTCAAGAAAATATGTTTTTTTTCTTAGAAAGTGCCAAGAACCTGGGCTTGCCACCCGAGAGCATCATCTGTGTGGCGTATACGGAGACTGATTATTTATTGCTTATAAATTGCAAAAATCATTCCGTTTGCACAATTAACACATGATAAGTCACGTGCAGCTTTCTTTTAAACACTTTTTTCAGAGCCGCACACATTATTGTGAACATAGGAAAGAAAATCTTAAGTGAAACAAAGTGCACTGTGCATTTCACGGTAGAACTTGACATTTAATTTACACTTTACATTAAATATGCACTGATGCAGTATCGGTGGGATAGTTTCCCATCGTCTTTCAGTGTATTTTAGTAACATAGAATATTCAATGAATAATAGCTTATGAAAGATATCAAAATTGAATGTATGTATTGGTATGTATATTTCAGTGGCAGATCCCCGAGTTTGAGGGAGGTTGCAACCGCCATCCCGAGACAAAAAACAAATAAAAACAAAACAGACATACATTTTTTAAACGTTTGCTGTGAAATCCACGAACACCTCCTGCAAACTATCCTATGAACCACCCCTGTATATGAACATCATGTATAAGCAGATGTGTATACTAGCACCATATGCACACTGTTGTTCTACAATGTCATCGTCTTTACACAAGTTTGCTCCAGTCCGCCTAGATTTGTTTGAATAAACTGCCTTGTTTGTAAACGTCTCTGTTTCAGTTGTGCATAGTTGATATTTATTTGACAATCCTTGTAATCATTGGTGAAAGGTAGGCTAGTAATAGTAGGAAAACACTCTTAGAAAATAAATTGCCACTGTGTGGCACACTAGATTGTGATTATCCTGTATTAAGGCTATAAATGTACTAATTTCGTATCACAGAATTCTGCCTAAAATAACAATGCTGTGGTGTTAGTTAAGCTGCATTTAATGTCAACCAAGAATCATTGACGACATCAGGACATGTAGGATAGCAATAGTAGAAAACACGCAATTTATACATACATGTATAGTTACTAAAACAGTCTTTTGAGAAATTAATGTCACGTACATTATCTTTGGTATTTCCCTTACTGTTATTCGTTTATATTCTGCTAAGTATAAATCAATATAAATATTTTTATATATAATAATACTTACTAATGCAAATAAACATAAAATCTTCGATAAACAGTTAAACTGTCATTTTTAAAAATAGATTTGTGTATATTTATATTGAGGTGAATACAATCCGCTTTTTGATAAAATTGTTAGAAATAATAATAAAATTAACAAATACTTGTAATTTAGATATAATAATAAAATGTATTTAAAAATATGCTATTATTACATATTATTGATATAGTAGAAATAGAAAGTGAACTTTTTATTTCTATAAGACTTACCAATCTTAACATTAATGATAAATATGTCAAGCGAATATAGTCTTTTTATTCTATTTTTGAAAACAAAAATGTTGTATTGGTTTCATAACGGATATACATATTGCTTAATAGATAGAACTTAAATAAAGACATAATACATTTTTAGGTTTAGCAAGTACTTTGAACGACATAAGCGCAATTTTACTCAATTAAAATCCCTTAGATTTAAATTAACTATAGCTTTAATGTCCATCTTCCTTGTGTTCGAATCATTATTACGCGTAGAAGCAAACATGGTTCCTCCTTTAGTTAGTTTGTAAGCGTAATTTGATTAGACATTAGAATTAAACAAAAATCTAGCACTCACCTGTAATCTTGAAGTTCCTTATAGGCTTAACGTTCACTCTAAAATACCTCCTGTGTGTTCTTATTTACATATGAATGCTTATGAAATTTTGCGATCGTATCATGAAATGTCTCATTTATAAGAAAGTTCAACATCCGACTTCCACAATACAATTGTCTCGCGGTGTGAAGCTAGCTATATAGCAGCCCACAAATCAATTATTTCTTAATGATGAATTCTACTAAAGGGAATTAAGTTTGTGTGCTTGTGTGCATGAGTCAAATATTTGTCAACATCCACAGCCGTAAATCAAAATGAAGTGCTAGAAGATCAAAAACTCCCAGTGCCTGTCTGCATGACACCGGAGCACTGGCTAATGATTAGCACTTATAGCCTAATAAGTTTAGCAGGTGCCGTCTTGCTGTTAATGCTAGGGTGGCGTGCGGCGAGTGTAGACTAGTAAAGGAGTGGCGTACTCCAGCCGGTACGTACGCACTGTATCCTCATTGAAGCTTGGCATGGCCTTTGGTCAATAGCTGCTCTGAGCTCGAGAGTCGAGACATACATGTAATAGTAAAACAGCACATATTTGTAAAAAATGTATGTGTATATTTTTCTGAGAATCATACACCTGTCATATAAGGGAGGAGTGCTCAATAGTATCAACATAGTTTAAATAGAGTTCCCAGACTTTCCGTCTTCGGGTTGGATACAACCGCAAAACCTCTGGTTTGAGACAGTAATTGTTAGAGTAAGCTAGGGGGCGCAGAGCTCTATAAACTTTACAAACAGCTCGATGCTGGGGGTGGAGGTCGTGAATTTGAGTACCGGCCGTGTGAAAAAGTCAAAATAAAGAAGCCCTTCAAATACACATGTATGTCATTATAGGCCTAGGAACATGTTTGTTATAGAAACGAGAGACGTGATTTAAGTCTGCAACAGGTTACCAGACTTTCCTTTCACCAATTAACGTTCTTTGTCCGAGGTCAAGTGATGTCAGCAATTCCTGAAACTGTCGAAAATTTTGATTATTTTCACCACAATCATGTAATATTGTATTAACATATCAATCTGAGAGAGCTATAACGTTGAGAACTGATTGATGTTATTTCCATGAAACTAAGGCCATTCACGTGTCTCCGTTTATTTTGAAATCAAACTGCAACAGTTTTAAAGCTACTGCCCTAGATTCATATATAGGATACTTATAAAGGGATCTGGTTATTGGATACTCAGAAATTAAAAGAACTTTTATTTAACTTAAAGACCTCACTAAAAAGACCACCAAACAAGCTCACGTGCACGACTGAAGGGTCTAGCGTATAACCATAGGTCCCAGCATCAAGGAAGGTGTGTGGTATGTATACTAGAGGATTTACAAACACTATACCATACACTTTTCTACATGATAATAGTATTGCGTATGGTATAGTGTTTTTAAATCATAGTAATATGCATACCACACCCTTCCATGATGCTGGGGCCCATGCGTATAACCAGCTGCAGTATCATCTAAGTAGCATATAGTATATTACCGCCACTCCATGCTAACAACATTTAGAAAAATAAGCTAAAATATACATGTAACATATGAAATATAATGTCAGAATGGCCGAGAACGTGGTCTACTGTGCCTGCTTCCTGCATTGGTGCCACGTGTACAGTGGTACTTTCCAAGTTCGAAGCTATTTGATATATACATCTATAGCCCTATAGACTTGGAGAAAGAATCCTCCGATGTCAATACTTACACCAACAGTCAGTTAATTCCAACATGTCTGTAATATATCATGGTAACCAGTAAATATCGGTTTAGAAGTAATATCACGAATGGATACGAATGATACAACTAGATACTAGCTGTAATTGAAAATGACTGATTTGAGCTAAGAGACACCAATTCTATGGCAACCTCATGTTTTTTGTTTTTGTTTTTTTTTCAAATAGATTATTCTTACTTATTGACACGTCACCAGAGTGACCACAGTTTGTACAAAAATCTGTACTTCTGCCAACAGATTTCATTTGGTTACAGCTTTCACCGTTATTAAAACAACCTGAAAACAGGAAACTATATTAACTCCAGTTCTAAAATTACAATTTCGAGACATACAGCACAACCTGTATATTAAAGGCGCATTGGGGTTTGCCTCAGAGAAAGTTGGTCTCCGTAGCGAGGTTCGTGTTGATCGTTCTATATAATTAGCGCATTGGCCCGGCGCATTGGACCAATAGGGAATGGTCGTATAATAGATGTAGTTTTAATTGAGGGTCGTAATAGCAAGGAGGTTCTTCTCTATTTTACATTGTTGCAAAATTTATTTAAAAGCACCAATAAAACAAGGCAAAACACAAAACGTCTATCAGCTACCAAGAGTCGAGGGCCCCAAAACAACGTCATTGTGTTAAAACATGATGAATTAGACATCAAACATTCAAAACAATGCAACACAAATAAACTTGCAGATGCATAGCATTTATTTTATAGTTCATTTTCCCCATTTTAAGTTGTCAATAAATTTATACAATACTCTCATTTCTAAATAACAGGGTATCCTTTAAACCATATAGTTTAATTACAACTTTTGCTCAGTGTGAATAATGTCACAAGTCATTGACAATTATACAAGTGACAATGGAACCCAAGGGGCTGGATAATGTATTTAGATTAATGTCCTTTCATATTGTTTTATAACAGTTGGTTTTAGAATAAAAACTTTTACAATATTAACCATTCCAATGTATAGTCTCTACCATAAAATTGCCTACATCAGGTTGGTAGATTAAGAATACTAGTTCAGTTCAATTGCCATCGGATCAGTACAGTCCACACAAACAATGGGTATATCCTGATACTAAATTCGTATTAATATGTAATATTATGAGACGTATAACATCGTTTTACAATAATCTATCAAACAAATGTCATGGAACCTCTCTCATTTCAGACCAAACAGGTGATTTTATACGTGCCATTGTAAATTCAATAGTAATAAAAAGAAAATTTAAAAGAAAAATACACACACAAAATACAACGAACTACACAGAACTAACAAAACTGATCAAAACTGATCTGGTCCACGTGGTCGCTTCGGCAAATCACTATACATTTTTTTCTAATCATAGTTCCTGTCTAAAACCAGCAGGTGGCTACAAACAATTGCATTCTGGGGAAAAATAGACAATCAGCATCAGTCTTTATCATTTCTTTCGGCAACGCCGTAGCACCACAGATCTTTGGCTGATTGAGGCTGCACCACGTGGATAAAATTTGTTGTAACTATTTGAGACACCTTTGTAGGATCGTACCTAAATATTTCGTAAGAGACAGCGAAAAAGCTTCATGCATATGCAAAGCTGTTTTGCATATGCATGAAGCTTTTTCGCCGTCTCAATAGAAATATTTCAGTACGATCGTACAAGGTGTCTCAAAATAGTTAGTACAATATTTACCTATGTGATGCCAGTCTCAATCAACAAAAGCTCTGTGATGTACGGCGTGGCAGAAAGAAATGATAAAGACTGATACTGTTTGTCTATTTTTTCCCCAGAATGAAATTGTTTGTAGCCACCTGTTGGTTTTAGACAGGAACTACAATTAGAAAAAAATGTATGGCCCATGATTCTTAGTTAGAGCACCTCACACCCATCCAGTATATTTTATTGTTTAAACCATCGTAGCACAGCTTTTAATGAACCAACAATAGCGTTTAAGGTGTCAAAAGGAAGCTACTTACTTGTATTTTCGTAAGATAAACACAATTTTTATGGTTCATTAAAATTACATGATCTATGATGCATTTTGTTATGAAATAACGTGCACACACACATCCCGTAGATGGCGATAATATGCGATTTGAACATGTTTATTTACATTAAATCTTACGGAAAATTTTCTTTTTACACTTTGGCACCGCGAAAACTATTGTGTTCAAAGTAGTAATATTATTTGGTAGTTGTTTGGATGCTAAATATATATATTTTTTAAATATACGGGATGTGTGTGACCTACGGGATGGGTGTGCACTGCTCTATACAAAAACTGGTGTATGCCATCTCGGACCACGATCTGCAGAGCACATGCGCATGCCTTCACGCAGCATCCGATCGGACATGCGCTCCCACACGTCCAGAGACGTCGACTAAGCTGTTTCAGTGGTTCTTGATGGAGTGCGGATCCAACCCCTCACAACGATGTGTGATTCTCCTGGAGTCAGAATGACGGAAAGAACGGAAGCACCTCTTACGTCAGGCATTTCTTCAAAATCACAAGCACAGGATTTACCTACCATTCTGTCACCTGTGGATACGCCAATCTAAAAAATAATCATAACCATTTTTGCAGTTCACAAATCTATACAACATGGCAATGTATTGGTTGGTGCATTCATGATTAAAACATTTCATAAATTGACAATGAATAGGATATTTGAAACAAATTACTACTTCATTTTTCATCTTTCGCACAATATTGGCAAAAGCATATATTGGTTTAAAAATTCTCCTATGTAATTCATTAAAGGTAATAAATACAAAATAGATTATTAAAAATGGAGGTCGTAATGGATCAGTTACAAGCATAGCCCATCAACTACAAACATTGGGACTCAGTGATCGTGTCAAATATGGACAAACGTGGCAGTAAAAAAGGTAATACATATTTCTAAGTATGTGCAGGGAATGCGGGAGTATTCAAGGCTTATAGAACTTCTTTCAAAATTGTCCTATGCCTCACGGTGGACAAAACTTGCCAAAGATTTGGCTATAACTAAAAAGCTAGATCCACAATATGCATGCCACTTTACATGGATGTAGTTTAAAGACCATATTTCTTATTTATGTGGATAATATTGACTTTATATATAGACTTCATTGAGTTTACATCAGTTTTGTGCACTAGGAATAAGCCAATTCTAGCATGTAATGTAGAAATTTGTGCGAGAGACTGTGAGTAAACCGTGAGGCGTACGACAATTTTGAAAGAAGTTCTATAAACCTTGAATACTCCCGCATTCCCACCACACATTTAGAAATATGTATTACCTTTTTCATATTACTGCCACTTTTGTCCTTATTTGGTCTATCTACAAAAACATCTACACATACTCATACTAATAGCTCAGCCGCAAGGGTATGATCGGCAAACAGTCCATCCTGACCATCCAAGCAGTCTATCATGAGTTAGGCGGCCGACTTCTTCTTGTACGTCACTTTTACTTCCAGCATGTTAAAGTCCATCTCCTGCGTTTCGTACAAGTCGATGCCTCCAAATGTCGTAACAATGTCATAGATCTGCTCCTTGTTCTCATAGCTGGTAGGGATGTTCCTCACGACCACAGTGCCCGTCGGTTCTGGTTCCTCCTCGTCACTATTATTGGCCTCTTTCTGTTCAACATCACCTTCAGCATTCTGGAAAATCAGGAAATCGTCAGCAAAGGGAAGGTTTCTTCCCTTATCATCACTCACGGTGTCGGTGCCTGTGGTGTCGCCTGTGCTGTCCACCTTCCTCCCGCCACCACTGCCTGCTCCATCTCCAGCCGCACACACTACATGCTGGGATGAGGTCACAGCAGGGTTCATGGAATCGCCGCCACCGCCAGTGTTGGCACCGTAACGCTGCTTCAGTTCTGAGAGCGCGGCGCGTGGCAGTGACATCTCGTTGAACTTGGGAAATGTCGAGGTGTCACTGGCACTGCTCCCTGGTGGTAAGTAGCCCACTCCAATGAAAGCAAACGACGATTCACGAGTCGTAACATCCTCTTTGAATTCTGGCATTGGTGTACTTCCTGAGGTGTTTGTACATGCATTGAGATTGATAAATAGGTCCAATCCTTCTGGTGGCGAGGGTGAAGAAGCATCGTCAAACTGGTCCCTGGTGCCATCCCCTCCCAGGTCAGGCACACTCTGTGCTCGAAACTGCTTTGGAGGACTCCGTGACTTCCCGACTTTGTGCCATGACTCTAGAGTGTTGTCCATTTCTGATGGAGTTGTTTTGCCCTAGCCCTTGTTCACTTTTTGTGCTGCCTTCACCTCCCTTCCCTCCTTCCATCTGCGGCTGTTCTCTCGTTTAGCAAAGTCATCAATTTCTGCATCTTTATCACGTTCTTGTTGAACAGTGTTCTCAGTTGGAGCTGATTCACCTTGCATGCCGTCACCCTGGACCACCGACTGAGACTCTTGCTGGTTCTCCACTGAAGAGGTTAAGGACTCCTCCCCCCATGACTGCATCATCAGACCCTGCTGGTCGTAGAACTCCTGGATGCCAATAGGAGGGATGTGCTTTGGCGGTGGTGGCAACTGGCAAGTTGAGACCTCTGGCGAGTGAGCATCTGGTGAGTATCTGCCAAGATCGCTTTCCTCAAACAGAATGTCAGGACCAGACTGCACCACGTCAGACGATGCGAGAGAGGGGAATGTTTCAGAGGCAGTCACTTCCACAGAACTAGTCTTTTTCGGCCACTCAATTTTTTTTCCCTTCCCTAGACCTGAAGATGCATCTGTCCACCCCTTCTAGTGGTGAAGTTGGCACTTGCATGAAGTAGTCTGTTCAAGGAGTCTTGATCAATATTTGCTCTATCTCGCTTGTAGTCTTCTTTTAACGATTTTGGGTGATTGGATGGTGATACTTTTTCCACGTCATGTTTGAAATCTGACTGTAGCCACATAGCTGCTTTACTTTTCCCGAGCCGCACATAATCTTCGTCTGTCAGTGTCACCACCGTGTCCTTGGGAAGCATGAGCTTTCGTTTTGGCGTAGCAAATGAGTAGCTTACAAGTTCAGAGTTTTCTCTTTTAGCAGACCTAGCACTAATTGCACTAATCCTTCTGCCTCTGCCGGCCCTTGGCTGTGATTGGCTTCTAGAGCGTGCTGTGGGTGGAGCTGGATGAGTACTAGGCAATGATTGACAGCTCTTAGGAATCGATAGGTTACTGCCTTCTCTTAAAAGATTACCAGCAATATCTTGCACTTTTAAAATTGGTGGCAACTGATCATTCACTACTGATGCTGATCTCA
>CM032665.1:39507605-39554153 GCA_019095985.1 Streblospio benedicti
ATCTGGCACTGTCACACAGTTTCCCATGAAGAATGTTTCGTTCATCTTGTACGCTGCACACTAGCGTTATACGTCTCAACGCACTGACCAATGAACAGTGTTCATGGTTCTAGAGGGGAATAGCATACGGGTATCCTCCCTTCAACCAACTTTTTTTTCACGAACAGTTGTTAAGAGATTTCAAGACAATCATCTATACCCTGTCTAGATTTAACGACCTCTTCTTTTTCGCCAGTACTTTAAACTGGTTTTTATGATATTTTTTATTGGATTGGCGACCAATCAAAGTACTTAGATCTAGTAGATAATTCAGTCAATTTGACTATCTCTTTAAGGAGACAATTTGAAACTAGAAAAAAGGCTTAATTGTTAATGTGGTCTCTTTAGAGAGGTGGCACTAGTCAATAAACACACGCCATAATTTTACATAGGTGTACTAGGTCTACTAGTACCTTCCTGAGTCCTGACAACATTAAAAAGAAATCCACCTTTCCTAAGACATTTACTGATAGTTGACAAATATTTTGTAATGATAAATTTGAAGCAATAAGTAATACATCGTTGTCCCACAACATTTGTTGCCATACACTTGTGTATTGGCAACAATTCCAATACACATTCTTGAAGTGAGGCGTCCATCTTACTCTGTGGTGACAGTAGATCTACGAGCTTCCTGTCCTTCAGCACAGTGTGCAAGTCATAGTCTGAATTCGATTCCGGACTATCCATGTTGTCCATCTGCTATGCTGATTTATGATAACTTTGCTCATACCTGGCCATGTACCACATGTAGTAAACAGATTGGTATTGGTTGTGGCTGAAATCAACATTCTGGAATTTGATCAAGACACACAGCCTTTCTACTGAGGGGGTGCAAGCAAATATCCCAAAAAATATTTCAATCGAAAAAAAAAGCATTTCATATAGACCACTTAAAGAATAATGACATAGCTAGGTGTCACAAAAAATAAAATAAAAAAGTGTTCATTTGTAAGGGAAAAAATCTGGCAAAAATTGAAGAGAAAAAAATGAAAACAAATGCTGGCTTATCTTGCAGCAACAATGTCAATAGATCTAACAAAATATCAACACCATTAGAAAATATGGAAAGGATAATTGACTGAAATGAAGAATCAGCTCATGTCTCAGAGCCGTGCAGCATTGCACTACGTATACTCTGCCTGCCAATGCCAAAGGTATATTTATGTTGGTAAGTACTGAGAGGAGCTCACGAAAGTTGCCCCAAGCAATCTCGCACCTTAAGGTTGCCGCCAGTTCACACCCATCCACGCTGGACAACATGTCACCTAAGAAACAGAGCTCTGTCACTGAGACCTGTCACCACCTCTAACCTGCACGTGTGCATCAACAGGAACATCCTTGATTGGCCTGCCATCAATTGGCCTGATATTGCCACTACATCAAGCACATTTACATTTACATCGTGGATATATGTAGGGTCAGGCTTGAGGACACTCTCAATTCCACTACATCATCTGTGTGCACACATTCCCGAGTAAATGGAGTTTCATGCCACCCTCTTCAGCACACGGCGCATGGGCATTCTCCACATTTAGGTAGCATACAGAAATGTGAACCAGAGACCAAGCTTTTAATTGGTTTTACCCATTTTTACTCGCAGTCCCTTGGATTCCATAGGCATCTTCCATGCATTTGCCTTCTCTGGGAGCACAACAGACAAGGTCATCAGCGTACAATAATTCCCAAGGGGAACCTCCGTGGAACTTCTGAGAGCTTCAAGGACTATGATGAATAGGAATGGACTAAGAACAGAAACCTGATGTATCCAAACAATAACACGTAAGTTTCTCACTGTAGACATCTCCAACACGAACATTACTGCGCACATAGGCATACATTGACTGAACGACCTTTACAAGCCATTCTTCCACACCTAGCTCACGTTAGTCACTCTGAGGCTAGTCAGTGTCTCCACGCTCTAGTCAGTGTCTCCGCTAACTCACCATCTTTCCCACGCATGGTTTCTACAGAGGGAGACCATGCAAAATGCTATTGAATATTTGCTAGATTTACCTTTACAGCTGGACCCTGCAGACCTACTATGAAATATCTGTATATGTTACAGCTTGCAGATTTTCTCAATTGAAATAGAGAAGATCCTTCTCTGTTTATTGCATAATAGATTCATAAGTGGTATATCACATTTATATGCATATACGTATTGTATTATATATAAAAAAAAAATTACATGATGCTCAAAGAAAAATTTTTTGTCAGTTTTATTTGAAAAAAAATGATGCTGATTTGCTCGGAGTAAAAAAAATTCTCATACGTTTGAAAAAAAAACATTTCATGAAGTTATTGTAAAAAATATTATACTGCAAAGTTTACGCCTGGCCCACCTTCCATAATTGTAATTGTACCTACAAGATGTCTCAGTGAGGGAGCATCAGATCTATTTGCACGAAGTCTGTAACGCTGGATGAAATTGAGACAGATGGTACTTTTTCATTTGAGCGGAGATAAAAGATCAAAATTACCAGTGTTCTTTAAAAGGTAAATGATATGGGGAGCCTTACATCTAGAGTCCCACACTAGGGGAGATGAGAAATAGCACACTGTAAATAGTAATACATCTATCACCGTGCCAGTTTGGTTGCCACTGGCTGATGCTCCAGGTAATGAAATTCTAGTGCATGACACGCAAAGCAGTAGCACATTCATTGATGAAAAAGTATGTAAGAAGCTCTGTGAAGGCTGAAGCAGTGCAGTTGAATTAATCATAGAGGATATGATTTTATGTACCTGTGTTTATTACAGAGTTAGCACACGATGAGGACATAATTATATAGATTTATAGCGTTTTATATGGGGGCCTTATATGTATGTATGTATGTAAACGTAACTTATGGAACTTTGTATTATGCCAATTTCCCCAGACTTCTAACTTATATTATTTAAAATCATCAATGTTTTTTATGCATATATCAATATATTAATATTGAGAATACAATAGAAAGTAAAGAAACAATAACTGTAGTATTGTTTTACTTCTAGCTATACCAGTAAAAGTAGAATTCCACAAATTCCATGACATCATTCAAAAACAAAAATTCAATAAACAATTTTGGCTATCCTCAGCTGCAAAACTTGATTTTCATACAAACATACTCATGTTCCTTCACTTCAATCACTCTGATTGTCTTTATACAAAACATTGTAACATCAATATATATTACAATAAATTACTTATGTAACCAATCAAAAATGTTTTAATTCAATTCCTAATGACAAATTCATGAGTAGTATACAAAAAGTAACCAGTAACACAAACATAATAATACTTGCATAGCATAAAATGAGGAACTAAACATTCTGCAACGTGTACTTTAATTTATCACAACCCAAACGAATTGTGAACATATATGAAAAAACAAAACAAAACAAAAACAAATATTATGTAAAAGAAGGTACGGCAAAAACATGTTTCGCATGGCTGATTACAAATTCTCTGTAACCTAAAGTGTTTTAAAGAAATTTTCAAAGTGTTTTAAAGAATTTTGAGATCAAATGCAAAATTTGTACTATTGAATGAATTTGCTGTACGAGACCTAAACTTAGGTCAAAATTTACAATATAAGTACTTCATAAATTCAGGTCAGACACAACAAATTAATTCAACAATACTCAATATATAATCTCAATCATATCAAATATGCAATGAATCTTGTAAGACACTACACATTTCACATTCAATTTTCATACAAACATGTGCACTCATATGATAACTAGCTGGACATTCTCATCACAAAGATCAAAGCCATTAGTGAGCTACTTCTGGGTGTAATATATGAAAAAAAACATACTTCCAGTTACAAGATCTTGAACCATTACCATGTGAAAACTTTAAAATCTTTAAAATCTTGACATTTGACACACATTTGCAAAAAAAAAGTAAAAAAAAATAAAATAGCAATTTTGAAGAACAATGCATGATAATCTTGTCAGTAAAAAAATGCTGGTCTTTTGTTGGTTTTTCTTACATCCAGAAGCAAGTCACAAATAACCCTTATAACCCATAAATGCTGATTCTAGTTCTACCACATCAGTGACCATTATTAGGAGTGTGACGCCTCGTACTTGAAAGCTCCAATCGCATTATGCAGTCAGACTAGTTGATCTTGAACTCTGCCAAGTCGAAGTTAAGGATAATTTGAGCAAATAACCATTTCCCTTCATATCAAATATCCATCTGATATCTCAAAACTTCTGAGAATTCCAATTTCTATCTATCCCTTTACTCCTTTCAAGGGCGAACTTCACTGGTCTAACTGTACATATACATTGTATGCTCTGTATACAACCATCCACGGCCTTTTCTCAATATCTCATGTGAATCCCCATCCCATTTCCTACTTTTCAACCTAAAACAAGTCATGGACATTTGGATGGTTGTATACAGTATCACTCACAGCTGTTGCATTGTAGAGTTGCTATATCACACAATACAGTTGGTGTCACGTAAAGCTCCCAAAGGTTCATGATGTACCTCCTCAACACAAAAGACACTCTGCTTCATTAGCACGTACGAATCAGTCAAGTGGCATGGCCACTTCCAGTTTCTTGAATCCTCCTGATGTGTCCACTTCCTCATCATACAAGCAAGAACACTCCAATTCAACGTTCATTCTCGTAAGAGATAACACACTGAGAGACAAATTAGCTCTTCCATTGCAATTAGGCTCATCAAAAGAAAGCAACTTACATTAGTAAATGATGGGGATTTTGGTACCTCCTAGTTTTCTTAAATTTGTTGCATCTTTAACATTTTAGTGGCTAAAGTAGTAAATGGTTCTAGTATTACAGCCAAGTAAGGTTAAAGGGTTAAAGTGATAAATAATCAACTCTATACAACATTCTTAAAAGCATGGTACTTTCCATCTAGCAGGCTGGTAAAGAGTTACACAATCAACTCTACACACCATCTCAAAGGCGTGGTATCTTCCGCCGCCTACCACTACTAGTGAAAGTGGGTTGAGGGACATCGTCTATATCCTCTGAGTCAGAGGACGCCTCCTCCTCCTCTTCGATCGCCTCCTCACGGTAGCTGATATTCTTCCCTTGCAGCCTGCGACTGCTCTCTCTCCGTCGTCTCGTACTCCTATCTCGACTCGTACCCGGAATCTAAGAACAAGCAACATACAATCTTACACTAATTCATCTGTCACAAAACTAAATACTCATTTTAGACACCTTGCTAGTCAAAATTCCAAATTAAGTTTTTTATACCTCTTCCGTTATCTCCTCAAATGACAAGAAGCGTTTTTTCTTGTCACCGTCTGCCGCCGTCCCACTTGTTTTCATGCCCGTTTCCGATGTTTTAGGCACCATTTTTGTTTCCCATTCATCAAATTCGTTGTCCAAACCCACCGGCGATGATGATTTGACAGGTGTTTTCCGTGGTACCTACAAGAAGTCAAAGCAAATACTATATGCATGCAATCCAACTGACGTAAAGATTTATTTTGCACACTATTGTCTTATACTATAATTTATATATACAATGTAAATCATAAATTTTAAATCTTACTTCTAAACCATAACAGTAAATTTTACAATGAACATTTTGTCGCTCCATAAACAGTTTTGAGCCTAAACAAGAATATTTGGCAGCTTTTTTAGAAATCCTTGCACATGTTTCTTTCTAGTCTTGATCAACTGGTTGAGCACCACTACAGTAACTTAGAAGATCACTAGAAAGTCGGGTGAATGACGCTTAGCGATCCATCTATACCACAGCTTTAAAAAGCAAGTGAATTTTATTTTCACGCAATGGAAAAGAGAGATATATTCAAGTCCATTTATACAAGTGGACCTGGAGAGAAGGTCCGAATAATCCAGATATTCGAATATTCTGCAGTTGTATAATCAGATCTTTCCTGTCGTTAGTACTTACACTAGGTTGCAAAAATACATTATGGCTACAGTAAATCCCACAATGACCGTACTAAATCCACATAAAACCAAAACGCCACCATTACCTTTGACTTGCGTTTTTTCTTGGCTGGTGTGGGAGCATTCTCATCATCATCTTCACGAGTGTCGGAAGTGATGGCGGGGGGCTCTAGCTGCTGTTGGGAGGATGCGGATGATGACATGTCTCGCAGGATATACGCTGCCTCCTCCTCATCCGCCTGCTGACTGCTGGTGTCGTCATGAATGTCAAGTCCGTGCTTCGTCTTACGGTGACGATTTAGGTTCCCTGAAAATCATAATGTAGGTAGTATTGCAATTGTGCGTAATACTGTGAAGAATATGACCAGGTGACTAGTAGATGGCAGAGATAACTAATGCACTTTTTACTTGAAGAGATTAAAAAAAATGAAAATGAAGAAAAAAAAATCAATTACTGCACCTTTGAGAGTGAATGATGCGCGGCAGAAGCAGACATATTTTTTACCACCTTCGTGTAGAGCCATGTGACCTTTGAGATTGTGCTGTCGACTAAAGTCCTTGTCTGAAACAAACACATAATAAATACATTTCTGCCCATTTACCTCTGCAAACTCAGTTATGGAATTCTTAAATAGTACCATCTTCTCTTCCTAATATCTTAAGTAAAATATTGCTGTGATGACGTAAAATTTTGGATGAGTCAAAAGTGTTAGCCATTCCCTTCAAATTCAAGGGAAACAAGTACTATTGAAGCATATTTGAAACATTTGACAAAACACAATATTATTAAATGTTACATGTATGTTAATGTTACTATAAATGTTACTATAATACAAAATGACAAATTTGGCTCAAAAACTGCCATAGACTGGATGCAAGTAGCTAAGTTGACCATTTTAGAAAGGTTTGTATTACTTACTGCAAATGGTGCATTTGAATGGCTTGCTGTCAGCGTGGACAATCTGGTGAGCTTTCAGCACCTGAAAAAGGTTATTAACTTGATAATAAAAAAAAATGAAAAGTAAAGACACTATCCATTAGATTATTGATGGCTTTGTCATTAAAAAAAAAATGTATAAAAAGTATGTATCTAAATAGATTCATGGTTGTTTACTCTGAAAAATAACCATCGCTGATAATAAGTTACCAGCTGGTTGTCATAGTCTGAAGAATTAGCCAGACTTTTCAGCTGACGTTAAAAATCAACTAGCTGCCCCCAAAAGTTATCAATATCGAAATGTTGATCCAGTTACTATTTCCAACACTGGTTACCAGCAGTCATGAGAATGATGATGAAATATGAGGATATCTGTAGCTGCGAGAAATATTTTTCCAATTTATCATACGCCTACGATCGACTTTTAAGATTCAGAAAAAATGACAACCCCCCCCAAAAATATCTGCAAAACCCTGAAAAGTCCAGAAAAATCCAGCCTATTTGAATTTGACAATGAAAAAAAAAAAAACAACAAAAACATAGATCTCACCTGTAGTTGTGAAAATGATTTTTCGCACTTGTCACACTTGAATAATTTCTCGTCCTGGTGTATAAGCTGGTGGCGCTGCAGATTTGCCTTCTGGTTGAACGCACGGTTGCAGATTTCACACACAAACGGTTTGAGGCCCGTGTGAGTAAACTCGTGTGCACGTAGATGGTGTTCCTACCGTTAGAATGGTACCGGTTAGTTCTGCCACTATATCAGAAAACCGGTTCTAGACCGTACAATCGATAATCAATTTGAGGTTCTGAATATTGCCTTGGAATGATGTTTTAAGTTTTTGGCCAAATGATGGAATGACTATCATCTGTTATCTGTTTACATAAACATAGATTGCTTGCCAGTAAGATTACTTTTACAGAAAAAATATTAAAGACAGCAATTTAATAAGTAGATGTATTACACCAACTATTTAAATGCTAACCTTTTATATTTTTGACAGGTTTCAAAACTGATGAAAATTTGTTAAGAAACTACTTTACTTATTTTGGATGGCTAAAATGCACAGCATGTACTGTACCTTCATGAACTCCATGTTACACTCCCCACAGGTGTAGGGCCGCCGATTCTCGTGCTTCATCATGTGGTCGCGTAGTTGGGACGGGTAGACAAACTGTTTGCCACACTCAGTACACGTCAGGTCACCCTTTACCCTGTAATCGTTTTACTTTCTTTTATTTATAAACTCATAAATGACCAATTGACCATGTCCATTTTAAAGCACGATCAAAATTTATTTGGATACAGTCATGGGCCCCAGCATCATGGGAGGAAGTTGGTGGTTACATGTATATACTATGATTTTCAAACGCTATACCATACACTATTCTATATAATAGTACTATTAGTAGTAATGTGTATGGTATAGCATTTGTAAATCATATATGCTGAAAGAGCACACAAAGAAACACGTGCCGGCGGCCTGTTACGCCTGTATTTCATGGCAACCACCTTACCATTGGGGATCACAGAACTTCGGGACTTACTCATTCTAAAGACGGACAAAAACTTTGGCTATCTGTTATACAGCATAAACAACCCAATTGACAATAAACCTCCACGTACCTGTGCTCCATAGCACGGTGCAGCTTCAACGCCTTGACGTCGGGAAACACCTCGAGGCACTCTTCGCACTGCCGGTCCTCTTCCTCCGCGGAGGCCGCTGCCACTGCGTGTTTCTCCATGTGCTCTTTCAGCTGGCTGGGGAAGGTGAATCCGCGGCCGCACGTAGGACACACGTGCGGGCAGCGCTCCAGGTGCGTAGCCTGGTGCCGCTTGAGGTGGCTCGACTGGAAATGCAGTCCTTAAGAGTTCATATTATATGATATAGCTTCGTGGCACACACACACTACTAATGGGAGATTGTCACTTGGTTGAAAATTCAACATGGGCTTCTGCAGGTGATCATGTGCTAATACATAGCATCACTGGTGACTGATTAAAATAGTGGTGGTGCTGGTGGTGGTAAGAGTAGGCGTGGTGAGACTGGGGATTTACAATAGTGAATCTTATTCTCTTTTGAATCACACAAACCATAAAGATTATAGCCTTTTATAACACCTTTTATAACAATTGTATGTGACTGAACTTTCTCCAGAGCTATGATTGCCACGTCTCATCTCACCTGCGTGAATCCACGGTGGCAGACGTCGCACACGTGTGGTTTAGCCTGTCGGTGTGTGAGCAGGTGTGTGTGCAGGTGGCTGGGCTGACTGAACGTCTTGCTGCACACGTTACACATGTGGGGCTTGATGCCTGCGTGCGACAGGTTGTGCGTGATCAGGTTGTGCTTCGAACTGAAATCATGGATGGTATGCTTCAATCAACGCGTTTGTTTTCCTAAAAGTAGGGGTCAGATGAGTGATATTTTGGCTCAGATGTAGGCGCCATGTAACATGATCCTTCGGTTCAATGGTCATAGTGTCCACACTAGCAATGCTAGTCTAGCTACGTTTTCTTAACTGTTTCCACCTTGACATGCTTTCTCTTTTGTCTTCTATTTAAATGCATATACTTTTCATTTCAAACCGTTAATTAAAAGTCATTTGGCCCAACCAAAATTATAATTTTTTGACTGAGTTAAGGCATAAAATTTATCAAAATATCTGTTACTGCCAATGCATGTGTGTAAAATGTTGGTGATTCCTTCCAAAAGAGCTGCTCAGTTTAATCTATTCTTTCACCTGCTGCATAAATGTAGATTTACCAGTGCCATTTCCTATTAGAAGAAAATAGTGCTTAAGTGATTTGAGCAGTTCATTTCTGGTATTCTTTTTTTACAAGCAGACAGGTAGCCAAAATGGCCAAGATAGAGATCATATCTGTACATACTACCTATATGTAATGTTCAAAATCACTTATTTTTCAAACAATAATACACAAAGTAAAAGAAACTTTCCAAGGATCTGGATGTGTAGACATTGATGCGTAAGGGTAAATCAGCCACCTATCTTGAAATATTTGAGCTTATTCAGGCTTTTTTCTAGGCAGCAATAGTAGGCTGCCATCAATGAGCAAAGATCCAGTAGAGGGGTCAGTAAAAACAATGGTAGAATGAGATGATGTTGACAATCTTAATGGCTTAGGATTAGGTGGGAAACTGCTACTAGGCAGCAGGATGAGTAACCATTCATAATATACTTATTTTCATGAAAAAAAACACCAACACTTGTCCTGCTCAAAAATTGACAATCCGTGTGGAAAAGAACTTAATCCTGACCCTGTTCTATACATAAACTAACCTGTACGACTTGTCGCACTGGTTGCACTTCCACCTTCGCACTCCCTTTATGGTGACGCACTGATTTTCAGTGATTCCTGGCACATTGTACGTTTTCATCTCCGTCCTGTTCGTACCGATCATCGCTCGCACGTTGATGAGACCCTGCTCTTTGGCCTAGATGCAGGGTGCATTGTGTTTATTTTTTATTTCAATTTTTTGAACATTGGGGATCTTAATACCTGAGTGTATGCTGGTTAGTTGTTCAAATCATTAATATTGAACGAAGAATTGATGCTATCATATATTGATTGGTGACTTAATGTCTGCCTTTAAAATTATAGTTAATCTTATTGAGGTCGTTTTTAAAGACCTGTTCCTTGCATCTAGATGATGTGCCCATTTTGCTTAGCCTTTATTTCAAGTTAAAAAATGGTGTCTAGCACTTTCAATACCATAACGCCATTCATTTCCTTTTAAAATTGAGTAATCATTGCTTTTAAAATTGATTTATCATGATTATTAATTTTGATTCATTTCATCTTGACGGATCTATAATTTCTTAGCCTGTTTGAAGAGCGTATAGTGGTTGGAGCTTATTTCAAGTTTATAGACTGTTTGCAATGATGTTTTAATCTTCAATCTTCTTGATTTTTTAAGAATCATTCAAAAGTGTTTATCTTGGACTATGATAAATTCAAAACCCAAATGACATTCTCTTCATAACACTTTACATATTAAGTGATTCTCAGCAAATATAACTCAAAAATATTCTTTCTTCCTTCATGTTTGACTTGAATGGGTTCAACTATAATTTGATAGCTAGCAAGATGTTTGAAAGCTATCTACAAGTAGGGAATTAAGAACGCTCAAAAGAACTAGCAAAACATAAGAAAAGTTGATAGCTTAGCGTATTCAATTAGAATAGGCTCTACATGAAGCAGTCAGGGGCTCTCACCTTTCTCTGAAGGGGCTGCTTGCTGTCTTCTGCTTTTACCATCGATTCCTCCGCTTCCTCGTCCTCTTCTTCCTCATCTTCCACACTGTCCTCTTCGCTCGCACCGACCCCAGGCAAATGGGGCAAGAACTTCCCTATTGTGTGCAAATGTTTATTAACAAAAACAGGATATGAAATCCATGAAAATTTCCTCACGGACCGCAGGACAGGAAAAAAGAAAAGAAAAGTATGATCCTGTGAGTATGGATAAAGTATTGAATGAGTGCGCAAAAATTTAAGATAGAAGGACTAATATTGCATAGAAGAGGTACTATTGCTATTGACGCAAATATTGAAATGAAAAAGTACACTTACCTGTCTGAAGTGACGATCCAAGAGTCTTATCTGTCAGCAAATTCTGAAAAAAATAATCCTAAATCAAATCCTGGGGGAAAATTGTTCAAACACTGCCCTATTTACTTGGAAAATGTGAACAAAGAACACTAAATCGTTATAGCCCTACCTGAGCCTTGACCTTCAGCTCTTCTGTGAGTTTCCACTTCTGAGGCAAAGCGGCTGCTGTTTTAGGCGTCCAACCGGTATCACTCTCACTCTCGCCATCTGATTGGCTCGATTGAGATATGTCCTCAATGTGCGACGCCTGCAAGGCACGGCTGAGGTCTTTGCCTGGAGAGCAAATTATGAAAACTAGACTGACAGTGATTACACCTCACAGAATTTCTTTCTTTCAGTTTTTTGTCTTAACAAAAGACACTAAGTCTAATGACTTAATTACAATATATAAAATACACTAAATTGAGCTTTTCTTGTCTCTTCATTTGAGGTGGCCCCAGTGAGACTTTACAGTGTTAATCATAATGATAACTCCAAACTTTAGATGACTTGAAATTTCTCATCACTCCCTTAGTAGTTCAGTGAAATAGGTCGAGCTGTATTAGTATTTATCATGCATTACTGTACCTCTGCTCCTTGCAATGGGAGGCCCAGGAAGTGGTCGCACTGGAAGTTGACTGCTTCCACCACCCAGACTTGCTTGCTGACTGATTGGTGCTGGCTGGTGCTGTGAGTGTGTGGTGGCTATTGTGAGGCTATTTGGCTGATCGTAGGTGACAGGTGGGGGCAGCACCTGTACCTGGGCCCCGTGGTGCTGGGAAGTGTCATGCTCTTCTGGCTCCTCATCCGATATCGGTTCGAATTTCAGGCATTGCCGGCTGTCAGGCTAAAACCACACATGGAATATTGGAATAGCCTTTCAAAGACATAATAGCTACGAGTTTTTAAAATATTTTTATCAATAGCAACATCAGTGCTCAGATGACTGATGACTGATGTCAAGGGTCATGTTTTAAGTGTATGTTTGAAGAGCAAGTAAGAATTGTGAAAGATTCTAGGTCTAATACAGGTACATGTGTACATGTTGTGATATATACCGGCACCTCTATTGCCGAGCAGATTAGATCACTACTTTACCATGCATATTGCCTCTTAAATTTGAGGTCTGTGAGCTAGGCATTTGATTTCCTATGTTTGCTCACAAAATCAATTCTACGGCAACATTAGCATTTATTGCACTACCAATGATCACAAAAGATAAGAAGATTGTGAAGAAAACAACACACAGATTGTGTATGAATCACAATTTCATGTTGCAAAAATTACCACGTCTCAACAAAATGATAAGAAAAGAAGCATATTATGTCCAAAAACTGACCTTTTGTTCTTCGTCTTCCTCGTCGTCTGTGATTGGTTCAAACTTAGAGGTGTGGTGCTGCTGCTGCTGCTGCTGCTGCTGCTGCTGCTGCTGCTGGGCCAAGCTGTAGTCAGGTGCGATGATCGTCGGTGCTATAGTTTGAGCTATAGTTTGTGCCATTTGAACACCATATGATGTCTGGAATGTCAAAGGTTATTTATCACTATTGATGCAGATTTGAATTGATCAATTTTGGTGATATTAATGATTTGCATCAATAAAAACCATGATTCATTTAAGTTTTGATTTCTATTATCTTGATTCTTCATTTAAATTCATCTCATATAATAATTGAACCCATCTAACCCAAATATTTTTAGCCACCGGATACATGTATCCAAAAATCCTGAACTGTCAGAATTACATGTATTCATTAATTAACACGATGATAATCATGAGTGATTATGAGTGAGCCATCTACAATTTCTGCTTATCAGAGTAAATATAAGAGGGTCCACTTGTAGTGAAGAGCGTCTGGCTAGCATCACCGTGCATTTTACCTGAGAAAACGTTTGCCCCTTGTGCTTGGCTGGGATGTTTAGAAACTCATTGACATCAAGGATCGGCTTGGGGTCAGCAATGAAAGTCTCGGCCAATGTCGTTCCCTCTACAGGGGCCATCTACAAACATAAGGTACATTAATTAAACTAGACTGGCAGTAATTGAAGCTAACAGAAGTTTGCAGTTAAATTATGAGTTTTTATTGTCACTTTTTGTGAGGCAGGTCGGTTGGCTGTTTGTCAGAGGAAAACCAGCAAAAAATATGATAAACTTGATGTAAACAAAGCAGTTTCATTTGGTTTATGTTCTTACCAAGTAGCAGATAAAAGTCAAATTCAACATTTAGAAATGTCTAAAAATCTCCATTTATTACCATTTTTTAATTATGTAATTATAGTTTTCTTTCTGTATATTGTTAAATTACTTTACAACATAAATAAAATAAACCAGTCAATATTTTTCATATATACATGTACTTTGTTTACATTATTTGTTCATGCCCGTAAGAAAAACAAAGACACTATAACAAGTCAGTGAGGATTTACCTGAACGACCTGAGGCTCTATCTCTGAGAAGCTGGAAGAATTCTGGGTGTTTGGTGGTCCAGTTGGCACGAGAAATGTCCGACCAGTCACCTAACAAAACAAAACAAAAAAACACACAAAAGTAGCATAAATGTGTTATTAGCAATCTCATGTAGTCTTTACATGTACATAGTATATGGTCTCATTTTTGTACTTTGTTTCTTTTTCCATGCTATATGAAAATAATCATGAATGTTAAAAAATGCTCAAAACATTATTAATTTTGATTCTAGAGCTTTTCAGCTCTACAGAGCCCTCATCATATAGCTATTATGATTATTTTTATATAGCATAGAAAGAAAAAGTACAAAAATGAGCATAAATGTGGTATCCCATATTAACCAGAAGCCAGTAATTAGCATTTAAGAAAATTCTCTGAGTCTGACCTTGTCTCTAAAGCGCATCATCCCTTCTTGCTGCTGCATGTTTCTGTTCTGGCTTACGATTGGCTGCTGCTGCTGTTGCTGAAACAGAGATATTTCCTAAATTAATTGTACATGTATCAGGGTTGTTATATGTCATGACTTTTATAATAAAAGTCGATAAAAGTCGATAAAAGTCGACTTTTCTGACATATGTCGACTTTTATGACATATATCGACTTTTATGACATTTATTCTATTCGTATTTTGACATATTTGAACAAATTCATCATTTTTAGATAAAATATCTATTGATAAACATACTTTTATCAGAAAATTCATTTTATATTATATTAGTGCTTTACATTTACATTTATGATTTCGTGTTGACATACAAGGCAATTATAACATGTCTAAATGACTCGGTAAATGAGAAAAATAGATGTCCTAAAAGTCAAAATGACTTGCGAATTTTGAGAAAATAAATGTCATAAAAGTCCAAATGACTTGTGAATTTTGAGAAAAATAAGTCATAAAAGTCAAAATGTCCCGACTTCAAATGTTAATAAGTTTACAAATTACAATTTTCATAAGTGAAAAAAGTAGTGATATTTGTAACATATTTGCAAAATACTAACTTAGATAACTGGACGTATCCTTTTATAGCAAACAGAATAAGCACAGCTTATTGTTGATTAACCAATCATTTGCAAGCAGCAATATGCAATGAAAAATTATCAAGTAGAAACAAGAACTTGTAAATGTAAGGTAATTAAATGTCTTAACCACCAGGGTGTTTGTTTGCAGTCATTAACTGGTTAAGCACTTTGGCATGAGGAGAAGGTATCCTATTGTTAAGTATATTTGCCTATCATCACCTTATATGTGGGAAAGTGTCAGGTTACTTATAACTGCAGTAATTGACCCTAGGATTTACCCAAGCATTGTTTGTTGAGGTGGCTTTTAATGACCAGGGTTAAGTTTTACTATGCAAGAAAATTTTTGTCAGGTTCCCCTATTGTTAAAGATGTTTGTTTTGATGGCAAAAGTTAACTTTTACAAAAAATGTCAGGAGTGTCAGGTTAATTATAACTGCAGTTATTGAATGATTGACCCTAGTATTTACCCAAGTATTGTTTGTTGAGGTGGTTTTTAATGACCAAGGTTAATTTTTACTTTGCCAGAAGACAAATTTTCTCAGGTTCCCCTATTTTGACTTTTATCATAAATGTTTTCAAGCTACTCATGAATTTTTATCAAAATAAATGTCATTAAAGTCAAAATGACTCGCAAATTTTGAGAAAAATAAAAGTCATAAAAGTCAAAATGACTCGCGAATTTTGAGAAAAATAAAAGTCATAAAAGTCAAAATGACTCGCGAATTTTGAGAAAAATAAAAGTCATAAAAGTCAAATGTCCCGACTTTTTCCTAAAATAAAAGTCATAAAAGTCGACATATGTCGCTCGACATATGTCCATGACATATGTCGATAACAACCCTGACATGTATATACGTTTCACAACAATTCATGTAAATTTAATCGTGCCTATATACATGTTGCATCAATCCCGGTTAGATATTTGAAATAAAAAATGCAATAGTCATATAATTTCCCCCTTTCAAAAAACAATTAAAAGATGCTTTCTCATGCACGTCAAAGAAAATAAAAAACATAAAGATGAAAAATTTAAATACATGTACCATTTGCTTAGTTCAATAGGCAAAATGTGTCTTCCTAGTGATTCATAACAGAAAACATTTGTTTTTTTAAGAGCGATTTTTAAATATTTGTTATCACTACAGTGACAGTAAATATTTTATACTTCTTCCATCTTAATGCAATACTGTACATATGAAAATATTTCACGCTCCAAAATTGATAAAAACGAATTGTTGGGCTGAAGTAATGTTAGTGAATACCCATGTCATCTAAATAAAATGAAATGCACGATAGGAAACAATGTTCCACAACTCTGGAGAACAACTAATTTTGTCTTTAAGAAGTACCTTCAATGTATCGGTCGAGGAATAAAATACTGGTACCTGTAAATTGCTGTGGATTTTATTTGGGCCCAATGAAGAGGTTGAGACAAACATCGAAACTCTCGCCGACTTAGCAATTGACAGATTCCAATAGGTATTCAAATATATTCCTTAATAGAACCTAAGATGAACCAAATATACATACCTGTGTGTTGTTGTTGACTGGTGCAGTGACCATGTGACTCGTATGACTCGAGACGGCGGAACAAGCACTGGCTGTCGTCTGCTGCTGGAGACGATTTAGCTCCTAACAGCAACAAAAATACAATAAAACAAGACTCACAATAAAATAGGATCCCATACGCAGACAATTTGAATGAATATCTTAAGGTTATATTGCACAAAAATGTAAAGGTATAAAATTCAAATGTAGAAATCAATGGTTTATATAAATATCTTGAAACTTTGAGACACATGCATTACATTTTAAATGATGGCATCTATGTATAGAGTCCTATATCGTTTACCTGTCTACTATTTTATCTACTTGTATGTTATATTAAGTTTGTCATAGGACTTTTAATATAAATTAAAAGTTAACATAACATCACAGATAGAATGATCATATAGGCTTAAATTTGTGTGCAAGTTTTGTGACAATCAAATGAAAAATGAAGTATCTTTGGTTCATACAATTTTTTTTTTGCTCATATACGTATGGGCAGGGGTGAATTTCCCCCCAAGACGCAGGATTCAAATATGAATGAGGATCATATAGGCATACAACCTGTGTGAAAGTTTGCCAGAATGCAATTGAAACATGAAGAAACTATTGTGCAAACATGAATTGTGAACGGACGGACGACATACGAAAGGTGATCACAAAAGCTCACCTTGTCACAAGACAAAAAACATTTATCCACTGGTGAAAAATCTTAATAAATAAGTACATCATATTTGACAAAATCAGAGACCTAACAAAATCTTCAAAGTACTGGAAATAAATAAAAGTCTACACCAATGCTTACCTGTTGGCATTGCTGGAGCAGGGCCCTGTCCATGCCTGCAGGTGGCTGCTGAGTCGTCACATAGCTGTCTCCATATGTCATTCCTACAGAGATGAAGATAACAGGATTAGATATTCACATAGGTGTTTACAGCCAAACAAAAATTAGTTAGCTACATCACTAAATGTTCCGTTTAATACCTTAAGATAAATAACATCCAGAGATTACGAAATGGCTATCAACTTGAGTTTCAACCCCACGTAGCGTGCCTTATCAACCATATTTTTTTTCTTTTCAACTTTGTTCAACACGATTCAACAATCTGGCCCTGACTTAAACCTGCCGGTACACTTTATTCAGCTCCAAAAAATATCCATCCCCCTATGCTAGTCCTGCAATAGTATAGTATCAATGATTAACCCACACATAGGGGTTTAATCACTACCTGTTGACAGTGGTTGCTGCTCAGTGAACTGGTGGTCAAGTGCAGCTGTACTATGCTGTTGGGTCACTGACTGCATGCCGGCCTGCTGCTGCTGCTGCATGTTGAGTGGGTGTAGTCCTCCTCCTCCCCCACCCCCCGTGGCCTGCTGGGAGGTGGGGGTGGTGGTTGTGGCCGGGAGGAAGGCTGGACGCCTGAAACAACGCAAAGGGCAGGACAGTCAGCTTTTGTATACTACAGGGCAGCAAACTAAAGAAAATAATCTTAAAGACCACAATATCGGCAACAAAACATCATAATAAAAGTTCTGAACTGACAGTGCTCCATTCTTATTCATGTTAAAAAGAAATGAGACAGCTCTAGCTAAAATTGCCATTTAGCAGAGGCAGGGCCAGCATTACCTTGTAGCTGAAATTCGCATAGTTTACATTTAAATCCATGTCATTAGGTTTATAAATTTTGCATTTGTGCATAATGATTTGCTAAAGTCTGCTGAAAAAGGTTTGGCAGATTAACAAAATTCATAGATCGATAAAATTGCTTGTATTTGTAAATCTAAATAAAATGTGCAAAACCAATATCAAACATTTCCCTAATACATTTTTGCAGCACTGGGAAATACTTTGCTTTGTTGCCCTATGTGTCAGAGAACTTACCTCGTGAGTGTGTGGAAGTGCAGAGGGTTAGAGCTAGCAGACGGAATTGCGGGGATGTGGGTATACTGCGTGGCGAGGGAGCGTGGCAACATCAATCCAGTACCCTGCAGGTTGCTGCCACTTCCTCCTAATTATAACAAACTTTTCTTTTCAATGATAAAAGCATTGAAATAAAAGCTTTTATGATAAATGGTAGCCACCTAATAGTCCAATAAAAATACATTCATGACCTAAAAGATGAGCCAGAAACATGGACCATTCCAAATATTGACCAGTGAAATCTCAACAAGCATTATGGAGACAGTGAAAGTCACATTTTTGCCACGTTGAATCTGATTAAATTTCTTAAAATAAAATACACTAAACCAACAGATCTATTGCCGATTTCAACATGCCGACTCATGAAAAGGGTCCACAAGCCGGTCAAACTGTATGCATAAAAAATGATGCATAAATCAAACCTTGAAAGTGGGAGGTTCCGTCTCCAGCACCAGAATGAAGTCCAGGGTCCACATGAAGTGATATGGGAGGCAGCATGCTTAGAGCACCGTTTCCTAGGAAAACATGACAAAATAATATATCTAACTAATTATTTGCTGAAGTGGTTAGTGGCTCTACTGTTGTAACCTAGAATACACATGTAGCCTAAAATTAGGTCATATTAGCCACAATTAAAGAATCTCATTCATGCATACTGCATTTGGGTAAATCAGACATCCTTCACGGTAAATTTGAGATTATCTTAGGCTTTATTCTAGACTGCAAATTAGAAGCACCTATATACACTAATTTTTTGTTAATTGCATACATTTTATTTCATTTCTTAAAACCGAAAATTTTGAAAAATATAGACAAAATTTGTATATCAACTTTAAAACTTTAATATCATACCCATTCCCAGTGACTGCATAGCCTGCATATTGGACAAGTTCGTCTGCAAATTCGCCAGATTCGTCTGTATATTTCCCAAATTCGCCAAGTTTGTTGTTTGCTGCAAATTCGTTGCAGCAGTTGCCAAGTTAATCGGCAAACTTACAAAGTTTGCAGAAATGTTTGATACGGTTGCTGTTGCTGCCGCCAAGTGTCCAGCAGCAGCCATACTAACTAACGGCATATTCGTCGCACCACTTGTGAGAAGCTGCATATTCGCCATGCTGTTGATGGTGGAAATATTTGACATCTGCCCCATGGTATGAAGAGACGGGAGGCTGCTTGGAGCGGCAGCCATGCTGGTTACCATGGTAGTCAGCGTTCGAGACGTGGTTGGGATGTCGTAGCATGTCGTCTGCTGTTGTTGAGATGCGTGCAGTGCACTGAAGGTAAAAAGCAGTTTGGATATCAGCAGTTTTGTATGATATCAGAGGCACACTATTGTGATCCTCCCAAGGTTAAGATAAGGACAGAAGCCCTGCAGATTAATACATACAGACACAGAGGCCTTGTCACAATTCATTCGAGGTGATATCCACTGTCACAATCACAATAGTGTCATAGTGTGCAGCCAACTTTTGTTATACAAGTGTGAGCTAAAGTTAGAAAGCAGTTTGGATATCAGCAGTTTTGTATGATTTCCATAGGCACACTTATTGTGATCCTCCCAGAGGTTAAAGCAGGACAAACACTGGTTTTGTCGATTTATCCAGTTTTATGTGACACAGAGGCCTTGTCACAATTTATTCGAGGTGATATCCACATCGTAGGAACCAACACCCCGAATCTCGTAGATCACAATCACAATAGTGTCATAGCTTGGCGTGTGCAGCCAGTGCGACTTTTGTTAAACACATGTATATCATTATGTATATGACCAAAGCTTAATAACAAGAGGGGTAGATAAGAAAATCTATCAACCAAATGCATGCAATTACCTAATTCTTCCATGTTTATCCTATTTAGGTTTTAAACTTTGTAGTGTAGCTGATTGATTTCTCCACTCTACCTCTCAGCCAATCAGAATTGAATATTTTTAGCCACCAATGGAGAGAGATCTACTAATGATATGGACGAAGACTGACATTTTTTCCAGACAGATCATTTGTGGAAATTGTCATGGAAACTGCCAAGCCTGGCTAATGTATTCAGACGTAGCTCAAAGTGATTATAAAAACTGAGAAATTCATAGATACCTAATATTTTGCTGATTATCATAACGGCCCATGTTTTCTATCATCACTGACATTACTTGATCAGAAACGTGCTGAAATTGATTATATAAATTTTTAAGTGATAACAGAAATAGTGTACAAGTCTACAGGACTAGTATGACAAAATATTACTACTACTCCTACACACACACTTTTAATACATGCTTAAAAAAAGCTACCAGTGATAGTCACTATAAACAACATTCAAGCCTTAATATTGGTTTGCCGTCATGTATATCCATTCAACAAATGTCAAAATGTTAAACTATTTAGATCAATCTTGAAAATTGAAACGAATCAGTAGCAGTATCGTGAACATTAATTGTACATTGACTCAGTCTAATCACAGACAGGTTTATAGGATAGAATTATATAACTACTGCTGAGCATCAACTATCTTCTACTTTGCAGTAAAAATTCAGAAGTATTTTCATGACTGTTAGACTAGGGTTTAATCCAAGAGCAAATAATACCTGGTAGTGCTCTGAAGTTGTGACTATGGCTTGCGATGGAACTGCTTGTTGTTGTAGGTTATGTAACAGTCCTTCTTCTCCTTTGAAAAACAAAAAATCCACAATAAACTATAATTTTGTTCAATTTTAAAGTTAGTGATGTGAAAAAGATTATAAGTAGTACTAAACATATCTTTATTTATATATGTTAAATACCAAGTCACTATAATAATAAAAAATAAATAAAAAAATGTACCTTGTATGTATCAATGAGTCAATAAAAATATGTTTAAACTAACAAACAACAAACCTTGCGGTGAGGCATTTGCGCTGTTGACAGCTTGGCCAGAATTGAAGCCTCCTAGCTGCTCCATCTCACTCTGGGTGAAGGCCATGTCAGACGGAAGATTCTCCATGCTTTTGTCGTGCCTGCGAAAATATCGTTACTATCAATCACTGAGGCAATGAAACGATTCGCGGCATAAGTATATTGCAGCCTAGAATAAAACCTAACATGAGCACAAATGTACTTAGCCCCTGGGAACCCTATTATGCTAGCAATGCGAGCATTTAGCTATATTCAGGTCTAAAATGTGGTATTGATTTACATTTAATAGCTTCTACATGAGCATAAACTAGTCAAATTTTGATACTAGCCTAAATTATTTACTAATTAAATTTAACATTTTGAGGCTTGTACTGTTTAAATTTCCCAAAAGATTATAGCCAAATCTTGGATAATATGGAGTGACTCCATTATCCTAGATTTAGCATAAACTCCACGTAAATGCATGGTACCGGTACCATCACATTTATATTTTAAGATGCAAGTGCATGTCATCATGCATCACACTGTTATATACGTGAATGTTGGCTTACCAGTTATCCATTGTGGACGATCAGGGCCCACGTATATGTACACATTAAAATAAGTATACAAATGATGGACAGAAAAATGGAGATACATGTATTGCTGATAGACAGAAGAAATGATAGACAGAAAGATAACAAACTTACCATTGAGAGGTCCAATTCATATTAAATTACTAAAAAAGAGAATGGTCAAACCATAGAACTCAACAATGACTGCTTTATATGACGGATTTACGCAGAAATCATGAAAAAATACACCCCGAAATCGTTAGACAAACATGCGAGAGCCGACCATACACTTCCGGAAAGACAGAAGAAAATACACAGAGAAAGGATGAATTCTTACATGTTACATACAAGATACATCCTGTATGAACACTACGTGAAAGTTATGCATTTCATTTAATAGATATTGAAGATTCACTTACAGTAAAAGTTACGTTAAATAATCCATGGTGTGCTATATATTTTCGATATTATTTCCCCCACGATATTTTGACAAACGTCATTTCCGCTTTTTACCGCTAGAGTGCGCGTCGTGTGGCGTCGTCAGTGACCTCGATTCGATTTTGCGACTGTAACACTGACTGTCCTTTCTTCTTTGAATATCCGTTATTTCAGTGAGTGCGGTATATATATTATATAGATTTAGTGAAAGTTGCTATTTGTGTTTTTAATTCATTGAGATTTGATATTTGACCTTTCGATTCATTGAGATCAATTGATTGAGATTTGAGAAAAGGGCTTTGATTGATATTTGTAACATATTATGATCGATATTTGTAACACTCATTGAGATTTGGAGAACAACGAAGTTGAGGGGGTTATAGAGCACATAGCACAGCAAGGGCACACCCCTGGCTCGGGTATGTATCTCTGCGTTAGTGGGCTAATTTTGTCCCTTGTAAAAGAAAGGATGCTACGCGTATATCCTACCCACTTTTAGGGTTTTCATTCCACAATTATACCTTTAGTTTTTATGCTAATTTAATATGTCTCTCAAGTGAAGCATCCCGCTTACCTATGATCATAATCACCCCACCCATATACTCTCAATTAAGTCCCTACCTTTTCTTAATGCAAGTCCCCACCCCACAACCCTATATGGTATAATCATCAATCATCAATCACACAAGCCCCCGCATTCTCTCAAAGTCTCCCCGCCCCACTACCACAAGCTCTCCCCCCTCTCAAGGTCCTACCATCTCTCAAGCCAAGCCACCCTCTCCCTGTCAGCCATATACTCACAAGCACCACCCCTCTCATCCTCTCAAGCTCTTACCTTTTCTCAAGCCCCCCATCCCCCATACTCTCACAGTCCACCGCCATCTCTCAAGCCCACTCCCTGCCATATACATAAGTCCCCCATTCTCTCAAGCCCTCACTTTCTCTAAAGTTACCCCTTCCCCTTCAAGCGTATACTCACAAGCCCCCCCCCCTTATTCTCTCAAACCAAGCTCCCCCCCCAAGCCATACACTCAAAAGACCCCCAGCATCCGCCACCCGTCTTTCTCTGGCATTCTCTCAAGCCAAGCTCCATCCCCTCCTCCCCATACTCTCACAAGCCATCGCCATCTCTCAAACTCACTCCCCACCATATACTCACAAGCCCCCTATTCTCTCAAGCTCTCGCATTCTCTCAAGCCAAACACCCCCCCCCCCCCTGCCCAGCCATATACTCACAAGACCCCGCTTTCTCTCAAACCCCAGCTTTCTCTCAAGATACCTTTTTCCCCCCGGGCGTATGCTCACAGGCACCCCATTCTTTCAACCCAAGCCAAGCCATATACTCTCAAGCCCCCCCAATACTCTCACCAGCAGCCGCCATCTCTCAAGATTACTTTCCGACCAGTGGCATACGCTCCCCCCTAAAAAAATGAAAATAAAAATAAATAAATTCAATTTGAAAAAGAAACAAAAGAAAAACAGCAACATTTAAATCAATGTAACCTCATTGTAGCATAACACAACCCCCAAAAAGCGGATGGCTCTCGGACGACTGATAAACAACAGTTACACGCAGTGTTCATTGTTAGATATGAAGAAATAGATTATTAAAGTAGATGAATTGTTTCTTATCATTGTTAGTGAACACCCCTATAGAGACCTCTAAAACACCATATGCACTCTAGCTTCCAGGCGGCTTCGCCCCCCTGGTCCCCCCACCCCCAGTGCTCTGCCTTGGACCTGATGGGGGCCTTAAGCAGCCCCCAAGACCCCTCGCCACCGTCGCGCCCACACTAACACAAAATGCTGGATCCGCCCCTGCTGACATATACTCTCAAGCGCCATCCGCATTCTCTCAATCTCTGATGAAAAATATGTTATGTTTGATTTGCATTTTGAAATTGTTGTTTCAATATAACTACCCCTTTGAGTAATCAAAATCTCCGTCCGCAGCTCCCTGCCATGCGAAACGAAAATTTCATGCACTGCCCCCCTTCGAATCCTGCATCCATCACTGAATACGTTTATTCAGAATTTCTAAAATACAATGTATAAGTTTTTAAATGTACATTTATTGAATTTTCTGTATCTGTATGTTAATCTGCAGGGTTTTATCAGCATATGGGCAGATGGATGAGAGTACGCAGTCGCTCCTGTGCAAGGCATATAGCCTGGCACGGAATTTGTCTACACAACTGCAGTTGGCAGTGTCTGAGTTGATGCTGTTCCGTTCTGGCATTGTCCATGGAAAGAAGGAGTTCCTGAATATGTCCGTATTTGCTGGTAAATGTCTAAATTTGTGTTGATGTGATGAACGTGTACGCTGGTAAGCTGGTAGAAGTATGTCATCAGCAGGGATGGCCACTTTCTTGTTCACTATTTGATGCATAAGTTCTAGTCGGTGATTCTTCCAGCGGGAGGATAGTGTCTCCCATTGTAGCTGTCTAGACATGGCAGTAACACTGCTGTAGGTAGAATAGTCACTCTTGGCGAATCGTGATGCTCTATGTTGGACTTGCTCCAGCTATGCAATGTTCTTCTGGGTGTGAGGGTCCCATACTTGGCAAGCGTACTGTAGCACAGAACGGGCCAGTGAAAAGCATGCTAGTTCTTTCAGATCTCTTAATCATTGAGACAGATTGCCTCTGAGAAAGCCAATGGTTTGGTTGCATCTCGCAGATACCTTGTCAATGTGGGAATCCAACTTCAGTTGGTTGTTGACAAGCACACCAAGATATTTTGAAGCTGGTACCTGATCTAAAATCTGATCACCAATTGTGTAAAAACTTTCCAGCAGTGACTTAGACCTGCTGATGCGAAGAAGCTGACATTTGGACGTGTTAAACCGCATGCCCCAGTCTACAGCCCATCGTTGCAGATGACTGAGATCATTCTGAAGGACAAATTGGTCGCGGAATGATCTAATTGGGCGGTAAACAAGGCAGTCATCAGCAAAAGGTCTGCACTGAGACTGAATGGCAGAAGGAAGATCGTCGATGTGAGCAAGGAAGAGAAGTGGGCCGAGCACTGTGCCTTGAGGAACTCCAGAGTCGACATGGATCCAGTCAGAGTGAGCTCCATCCACCACAACTCTTTACTCTCGAGTCTTCAAGCTTAAGAAAGAGGCTATCCATCGGGTCAGCTGTTCACTAATGCCGTAGTAGCGTAACTTATTGAGGAGTCTATTATGTGGTACAGTGTCAAAAGCTTTTGAGAAGTCGAGAACTATTACACCAATTTGTGTATTACTGTCTCTGTATGTCATCAGATCATGAATTGTGGCGATCAGCTGGGTGACACAGGAGTGAGCTGCGCGGAAGCCATGCTGTAGACATGTCAGGATGTTATTGGTTTTAATGTGATTTTAATGTAAGGTGAAATATTGTAAATCGTGCTAATTCTTTTGCATTATAAATAAATATCTGCTGCAACAATAAAGATTAGCGCGGATGTCTCGGCCCTTTAGATCACGCTACGAAAATTGCCGCATGAAAAACGTACGAGATACTGATGGTCGATGCGTAGACACGCGCGGACCACATTCAACTAGAATATATCCGTCTTATATACCGGTTTCATCATTTTTGTTCTATGTGACAGTGCCTTAAAATCAACGCTCTTAATAGAATCTTTTTCAGCGGACTGTCAGCAGCCTTTCAGCGGGGCTAGAACAGTCAATGAACGCAATGCTAGCGTAGCCAGTGGATTGTTGGCTTAATTACTCAACATTTTTAAAGGATTTTTATCCTCTTGGCATCTGCTTTCAATAAGCGGTACCCTGTGAGACGTAGCCTTAACATCGAGCGCAAAATGTATTTGTTTTTCTGCGGCTTTTCTGCAGGTATCCACACCAATTTCTTTCATATTGTTATGATATTGTAAACACCGTGCATGAAATGACGTTTGTCACGATTCTATTTGTCACCCCTTCACCACAACACAGCCAACGACTATATGGCTACAAAAAAGAAATATAAATGTCCCTGCAACATTGGGATGCGAGATAAAGCATTGAGTTAATCTACTTGTGCTAAGTATTTATGGGAGCCCTATTATATAGCCTTAAAACTCTCAACATTCTCATGTTTTAAATGGATTATTGCAAAACACCTCCCACCTGTGCTTCACTATATCGAGCTAATCTGTTAACGTACATGTAATTAGATATTATGACGAGATATGCGATACATTAATTCACAAACTCATTACATCAATTGTGATTAATGGCAACCATTATCTCTCAGTAATTACCGTAATCTATGACTAATTTCAGCTGCTTGTTTATGCCACGTGCCTACATCATTGTATAAATATAGGGGTTTGGGTGTTCAGCCACCTTATACTAATGTACACAAACACCAGTATGAATGTAATTTTCATCTTGTCTTTGATTGTATGCCAGGGTGTGATTCTTGTAGCACACCGTACAGAATCACAAGGAACAAGTGGAAGCAGAAATGACAATCACTATTCAACATTGAAGTCTACGGAAACAGAAACTCATCCGACATCTCTAGAGGAAATCAGGATATCACCCATAAATGACGACGATAACCGTGAAGACAGAATAACAGGTTCTATGCAAGCGGTAAACACAAATAGGCCAAACGCACGAAATTTTGACATGACTAGAAAGTCAAGTCCTCCAGAATTTTACATACATGTAGTCGAAGCGTCAAGCACGCCGCCATTTGATGACAGAAATGAAAAATTGTACTCATCCACAACTGTTCGTGAGTTTGGAAAAGAAATTCCTACAAATCACCCGCCAAGCAATGGTGGTGTAATGCCGATATTCCACGTAAAGTGGAAAAGAAAACTGCATCAAACATTCATGGCCATGGGTTATAAAATACACAAGAACCAGGGTACCATGATGAGTGTTAAAGAAGCCACTGCTGTTTGTTTTGATGCATTGATTTTAACAATCAGAGAAATATACGCTTTGCATGGCTCGAGTCTAATCAAACCACATTACACGCCCACAATTGTCATTGATATTGGTTATCCTTCAACAACTCTACCCACAGTCGGAAGTAAAAACAATATAGACAAAAAAGAAAGCATTATAACAACATCCACACTTGCTGCGCCAGATTTAAATGGAGAATCCAATTATCACCGTATAAGCGAAGCAGACTTTGCACAACACATTGAGGAGAGTGTTGATTGGATTATGAATAAACGAAACAATTCTGGTCATAAATTTCACTGGACGTATGATGTGGCCAAGGATAGCAACATCTTGAACGTCGTTATGTGCATATACGCTGGACCTAAAAACACAACAGATCTCAAGGTTGTGTCCTGCAGAAATAAGGTAAATATTAAACTCTAATAATTCCTTTTATAAGAATACTTTTTTGGACATTAGTCGCTCTATATCCTATAGATAAAATTTCCCCCCTATAATCAGGCACACAGATCTATCTAATACACCAGGTTATCAATCAAGCTTTAAAATATTCAACCACTGACGTATATCTATATACAGCTTTGGTCTGCCTCAAAAGTGAGGGCAAAATTGTAGCAGATAAAGGCAACTAGAAATTGGAATCAACTTAAACTACTGTGCACACCATCATCTGTCAAGAGTTGACAGAGAGCCTCACTTTATAAGTCTTTGTTTCATTGTTACAGATATCCATTCCCTTCTCTAACGCCTCCAACTCAAGAACTCTACACGAGGTGCATCGCTGCGTAAGTGAAGGTATCAATGGTGAAGATGCCCTCTTTTTGGGTTTTGACTTGAGAAGTTTAGCATGCGAATGCCCTCTGTATATAGCGCATCACTTTAAACCGTATAAGACCTGTTCCGTTTTACCGCCTAAAGGTATGCCACAAGAGACATTTAACAGAGAGCTGTGTGTGATGGACAAAGGGTCGGTTTTAAAGCCACCAAGGATGTCCAGAGTAAAACAGAAAACTGTCATCACATTTGAAACGCTCAGCGAATCATTATATGACCAGAATCACTTCGAATACAGAGCAGTCCTGCCAAATGAAAGTTGCTACAATACACAGCTGGGTACTGACTTCCAGTATCAGAAACTTTCGTGGTCATTTATGACAATGAATAATATATTACTCATCATTAGTTTTGCACTCAATGTGAACATTTTGAGGATTGTATTCAAGCTCAAGAATACAAAGCAAGTCACCATGTTGAGGCACCTGAAAATAATGACCCTAGCAAACTGCGTGTGGGTTGTGTGGAGATTTCAAGAAAACCTTCACTGGTTCCTTCAGTGGCATACTGCTGTCCCATATGCATGCCATGTGGGCTACGCTGTGGAATATTTTGCTGAAACCAATGCAGCCTTCATGTTGCTAAGTCTAGTTACACAGAGATGTATGGCAATTGTTTACCCAATTCAATGGCACACATGGGAAGCAAAAAATCACTGGGTTTATAATATATTTGTGATTGCTACCTCTGTAACCATTTGCTCATCACTGTTCAAATCTCTAAGTCTGTCATCGATCAGCCAGGAGGCTAATGAATCATGCACAGTGAATTCAAAGAATGAAAACGGCAGCATCATATGGCTCTGTGTTTCCATATGTTTCTCATCTACAATTATCTACATAGTGCCCTTTTTGCTTGTGTTCATTTGCAACTGTGTCACTATCGTCAACATCTGCAAGCTGAAGATTTGCAACAGGTATGCAGAGAAGAGAGAGCAGATCACAATTTCATTGATAGTGATTATTGCCTCTTCGATTTTCTCCTTCTGCACTTTCCCCAAGCCGATATATGATATTCACCAGGCCCTGAAGATCTATAGGTACGGCTCTGCCCTCTTCACCAAAAGAAACGAAGCGTATCTCGAGGGGTTCACTTGGAACCTCGTCACTATTGCTTATTTGCTTAATGTTTACGCAGTAGCTCGATGTATTAAACGGTAAGACTCTCGTGTCATCGATAAATAAAGAATTTCAGCGTGTCAGGTACAAATGGCGCAAATAACAGCGTCACTTTTAACACACGTAGGTGGGGCCATATACTGTGCCAATCGGATCCCGCACAGTTTAATAGTGAACACGACACCAACGAGGGTAATATGGACTACAAATGACACACGCCGCATCAGCTGAGAACGTGGTTCTTGCAACAGTGAAGCTAAAGCTTGTCACACAGCACTCAAACTTGGTACAATGCATACATGTCTACGGAGCATCAACTATGTCCAATGTTGACACTTTGCAAATTAATGTTTACCTTTCAGAGAGCCATTTTATTCAATTTTATGCTATAGTTTCAATAATTTTTGAAACATGACCATCACATTGGCCTACAGGTTATATTAGATTTAAAGTACGCATAGAGCACAGCATCACCATATTAATGTAGACTCATGGGCAATAGATTTTTACTTTAGCCATGTTTAGAAAGCACATGCAATCCAATGCCAAGAACACAGATTTTGGGTGAATCACACCACTTTATTGCCCATGATTCAACGTTGTTCTAGCGACGCTGTGTTCTCTGAGCATTTTTGATCTAGTTAAAATTGTGAATGCATATAATTTATCCTCTAGTGTAATGTTTTATATAATACTGTATAATACTCTTTTATTTCAATAGTTTCAATTAAATTTTTATTGTTATAATTTCAGCATCTAGCCTAAATGTTGTAAGTAAATTTAATGTTTTATTAATGCAGTTAACGTTAATTAAGAATTATTTTTGTTGTAAATCTTTTCTATAAACTCATATGATGTGTTTCGTCTTATTTAAAACTAATTATTTCTGTTAAACAAATATATTAATTCAAATGTGTTGTTAAATTAATGCTACTTTTGGACATTTTAAATTTTATATTAACAAATGATTTGATATATTTTAACTATTATATTTGTAACATAGTTTTAAAACTGATTGCGAGGAATATTTCAATGTCAATAAATAAAGACTTGGTGCAAATTTTGAAAAGGCAAAATGTAATTTCAGTCGCAACTACAAGTCCACTTCTACATGCCTCTAACAAAGCATGCACATCACTGAATATAAACCAGAAACGACTCGACTGCGAGACTAATGTCCGTCAGTTTAACCAAGGATATTATAAGTTATAATATCCTTGGTTTAACTAATCCACCCATTCAACTTGTTACACATTACACATGTATTAACCTGCACTTAATAAATTTGATTTTTCATGATTTCCTCAAGTAATTAACAGGTTTTGATCTGAAATGGAAGCACACACCAAAATTGAAATGCCAAAAACTAAGGTGCTGTTCAATTTCATAGCGGCTTGTAAGCATGGTTTGCTCAGCGGCTGTCACAATATCAACTAGATCAAAAGTGTTCAAAGAACACGGCGTCGGTAGAACATGCCACCGTCTGTATATTGGCTTCGTCATGGTATAATTGATCCTATAGTAGCAAATAGCAAACAGCACCAAGTACACTATTTTGCAGCTGATAGAATATAGATCTGTAATTGTGCATTCAATAGTAATAAGAATGTTGTAAATGGACCATAATTGCAATGCATTCTTTTTGCATTATGTTTTGACAAATATCATAAGTTGAACAATTACTTTAAAAATGCATATAGAAAATAACACAATATTCACAGATTGGCGAAGTCCATTTATTTTTATTGTCAGTTATGAGCCCCTTCATGATCACACGAGAGAAAGTTTTAACCGAGCTTGAAAAACAAGTAAAGAAAAAAAAGAAAACGGTGAACCCCACAATAAAATTAAGCCAAACAGTACATGAGACAAAATAAGAGGATCGTCATTTCAAGTGATGATTACATCCACGTAGTTTGTACCACCAGTTAGTACTCAAGGTGCATGATAATCAAATGCATATGACTTTATACAAGGGAGTAAAATTTTGGGAAGTGGTGGGAGGGTAAAAAACTTTACACGTCCGTAAGATGTTCAGACTCTATTAAGGCTGAACCAAGCTGAACCATCCACTATTTATTGATTAACTAGCGAGACCGTCTCCTACGGAGACAATTTTGAGGGGAGTATATAGCCTTACGTGAAAACACAATGGACACGGGGAAAAATGCATTGAAAACACAATGCAATCGGCTGATTATTCGTAGTTATTAATATGTTTTGATGGCGAGATCGTGAGGTGCAATTTGTTAGTGTGGAACAAAACACAATGCAATGGGCGAAAACAATATGGCAGTTCCACTTATAGTGCTACGTATTATTTGACCATTTCGCAGGTGTTTTCTCATAAATGATGACATAATTGAATGTGTGGGGCTTGTGAACCCATTTCTACATTACTGATGTATTGCAAGTTGAAGTATTTAAGTGACAAAATTTTAGTGGTGAGCGCCAAGAGAAGAAAAATGTCACATTTTTGTCGAATCAGCATTAGCCAAGCAGTTGTGGTCAAGCAGTCTCCTAAATGAATAGAGTATGAAAGGTATGGTGCATATGGCAACATGCACACAGTAGTAAGGCAGGGAGCAGGTCTAGGTTTGAAGCGCTAAAACACCACTGATAAGACCCAAGGGGGATAAATGTCCGAGATTCGCAGGGGGTGGTGGGCAAAAAAAGTAACAGCCGGCTTTGCGTAATTATATATTAATCCCGGTTCATGCATCTTGCCACAGCAAGGTATCATCTATCAAATTTTATAGATATATGGTCTCCAGAGAGACCAACTTTTCAGATGAAAGATGTGGTTCATGCTGAACCCAGCTGAACCGTGCACTATATATTGCTGTCTAGCTGCAAGACATTCATATATTTTACCTTACAAAACATCTGCATATGCGAATGCTTAAAAATTACATCTAATTTTAAACACATTCTTTTTGCATTATGTTTTGACAAATATTATAAGTTGAACAATTACTTTAAAAATGCATATAGAAAACAACACAAAATTCACAGGTTGGCAAAGTCCATTTATTTTTATTGTCAGTTCCCTTCATCATCACGCGAGACAAAGTTTTTAACGGAGCTTGAAAAACAAGTAAAGCTCGCACTCGTGTTTAAGTTAAACACAATGAACCCCATGAAAATTCCACACAATAAAAAGAGCCAAACATGTGTGTGTAAGGTGTAGGTGTGTGTGTGTGTGTGTGGGGGGGGGGGTAGGACCAAAGTGTGTGACCAATTGACAGGAATCTTCACTGAAATAATTTGGACACCGCCTTTTGTACATTTGATGACAATCTTCATCACTTAATATGTAGTTCATGTAACATTCTGAAAACCAGGTACCAGCTTTTGCGATTTGAATGTTACTTGCTCCCGCTTGGTGCATGTACGATGCACCACTTCTTCTGAGACTATGTGAGGATATTTTTTTACCATTACATTTTTTTAGACAAAGCAAGCAGTTTTTTCCATCTTAAGTCATCTAATATTAAATTCCAAGTTGCAACGAAAGTCTAATATCTGCCATTAATAAGAGATTGCATTTTGAGGATATCCAATTTCTTCTTTAGTAGATTTTTAAAGTGAAGGAATGAAATTACGTTCTGATTAATTTTCATGTCATAAATATACTTCTTGGCAAAAAGAATTAAAGAGTTCATACTATTTAGAATTAGGTAATTATTATCGTTTGGTATGCCAAATATGATATCGCATACATTTAAGTTAATGTTTACAGAGGTAGCGTGTCTCCACCAGGCCAAGAGCGAGGTCCAAAAAGGCTGCAATTCGTTGCATCTATATAAATGATGTTCTATGTTATCTATTTCCTGACAATGATTACAATTACTGTGTCCCCCTTTCCTCCAATTAAATAGTAGACTATTGCATGCAATAAATCTATTGATTACTTTATATTGAAAGCGCTGTAGGTTTGTATCAGTGGTGATCGAATATGGATGTGTAAATGAGTTTCCAATCAAAGTTTTCTTCTTGATATATGGACTCCCACTTATGAACAGCAGAGGGTATATGGGTTTTCTGTAGGGTGAAATGGGAGTAGAACTCTTTAGAATTAAGTTTTTCTAATGATTTAATTTTATTGCCAGGTTTGGCAAAGATGGTGTCTCTCTGATTTGCATTTAATAGATCTTTCTTGTTAATGATTCTTATCCACGATTTTGGTATAGCACTAATGATGGAGTTATATTGTTCAAAATTGCCCCAACGGATTTGGAAAATAAATTGGCCTTGAGCATAGACAATATTTCAGGCATTTTTAACCCTATATTTTCTATATTTTGTATAAGTACATTCTTTATAACATGATGTTTGCCTGAGGGTCAAATGAAATCAAATATCATTTTATAAACAATTTTCAAACTCCTGACTGTATTGTGATTGGCTTAGATCTGTGACACAAATCAGCCGGTCACCTATTTCTCCATAGTCGACTGGGCAATAGTGCCCTCTAAAAGTGGGTCACACTTTCGGCTATCTATTCAAATAAGTAAATCAATACATAACCATATTGGCCATCTGTACACTCACTTATTGTATGCCAATGCTAAAGAATTGTGTGTACGTTGGATTTTCTGCAAAATTTACTTGCAAATAAAGCGTAGATGATTGAGACAAGAAAAAAAATTTCTTACTGTTTACAACATAAAATAACAGAATGTTTTCAAAAATTTCTGAATAATACTTCCAGTTCCTAGTATACGTACGTATTTCTAAGTAAGACTGACATGAAATAGTACGTCTGACATTATATCTAAACGTATGACGTTTGTTATACTACACAGAGATGCGTAAGACGTTTACAAATATCGCAATGGCGAGAGACTTTTGCTGTGCGTTGAACCCGATTAATTCCATGCTATTTTCGTGAGGCTTTTCATCAAATAGTATGTGCTAATGAGGGTTTATCGTGTTATAATGAATATATATCATGGTTTGTCGGTCACCATGTATGAATGCATGCCCTCATGTAGTGAATATTGCCCTCGCAATTCTATGTTTTTAAATGCTCGCAGTTACATGGGCATTCTTCCATTCTTCAATATTGGCATTATTAATGATTTCAGAATTGTTATTTTTCCATTTATAGAAAAATCACGAGATCTCCAAATTCCTAAAAGGGATTTAACTTTCTCAATCTTGGCAATAATATTTTTTACATACAGTAGGCCTACTTTTTCATATTTAATGATAATTAAGATGAGATGCAATATTAAAATTTTCAATAATTTTAACAAATTTTCGGCATGTACTGCCTTCATCAAGTTATAAATGAAAACAAATACAAAACAACGTTCTACGTAGAACGTAACACGTACACACGTAAAAATACGTAAAAAATACGTAAAAATTACGTAAAAATATGTACGTGAAACGTCAGACGTATTGTGTATACGTTTAACTTAAACCCATAGTTAACAAGATAGATTATCATTATAATACAATAGTATTATAATTAAAACTGAATAAGATTATAAAATACTGCTACATATCAACCAATAATAAGACAACATGATGAAAATAAATTACATATCTGGGGTAACAAAAACAGAATTATAATCCGTATTCATTCCTCTGCCTAAAAACATCCTAATCTACCAATCATTTTTTGTTCTTTTAACTTTCTACTTATTAAACCTCTCTCTAATAATAACCCACAAACCTCCATATCTTCCACCCCCTATGTCTATCAGAATTGAAATGTCTAGCTACCTCCTTATCAGCCTTATCCCTTACATCTTTCAAGTGTTCTCTAAATCTATCACCCAGTCTACGTCCTGATTCTCCAACATAAAGTTCCCCACATTTCTTACAAATAATACAATATACTAACCCTTTCGTTTCACATGTAAACGATGATCTAGGACTAAAACTGCCTCTTGGTCCCACTACCATGTCCTCCTTAGAGACATGTCTACATGTGAAACATCTAGATCTACCACAAGGTTTAGTACCTTTATCTCCTGTGTCTTTGATGATGATGATGATGATGATGATGATGATGATGATGATGATGATGATGATGATGATGATGATGATGATGATGATGATGATGATGATGATGATTAAACCTGATGATGATGATGATCCATATCTTCCATGATGTCTATCAGATTGATGATGATGATGATCCCTTATCTTTCAAGTGATGATGATGATGATGATGATGATGATGATGATGATGATGATGATGATGATGATGATGATGATGATGATGATGATGATGATGATGATGATGATGATGATGATGATGATGATGATGATGATGATGATGATGATGATGATGATGATGATGATGATGATGATGATGATGATGATGATGATGATGATGATGATGATGATGATGATGATGATGATGATGATGATGATGATGATGATGATGATGATGATGATGATGATGATGATGATGATGATGAGGTTGGTGATTTGTTTACATCACAACCATTGATAGCGTATCGCAGGGATACTAACATTAAAGATTTATTGGTTCACGCTCGTGTCAAAGACACAGGAGATAAAGGTACTAAACCTTGTGGTAGACCTAGATGTTTCACATGTAGAAACGTTAAGAGGCATGGTGTCTTGCAGAACTTTGGAGAAAGGTATATCCTTGGGGATCCCTTCCAAAGATGATGGATGGGAAGGCCTATGCAAGAACATTAAGGGCATGTTGCATTGCATTTGTGGGGACTTACCAATAGCATATAAGACAATGAATCAACGAATAATAGAGCTGTAATTGGAGGCGGTACTTGGTTGTAGGGCTGAAGAAATTTTAAAAGTAGCTTGTTTTTTCAACATATATACGAATTATACATTAAAATCTTTACTAAACAAATGAAACGATTTTTACACAGTCCCACGTGTATTTCCTGGATAAGCAGAAGAATAAAATTTTACGGTATGGGGGCATGGCTCCGACCCGTTCACACTTTTCCCATTGGGAAATAAAAGTTAGCGCATTGGATTAAAGTACATTGTACTATTTTTTCTTTTTTTTTCTTTTTTATGATACCGATATAATGAAATCCAGTTGGATAAGCTGGATCCATAACTTTCTGGATTCAGTAATAATGGTTGTATTGTCAGACAGGAATGCCATTGATTTATTGATGATGTTAATATTGAAGTCATTTATGTTTTCAATGACAATATTGTAAAGTTCTTTTATTACTTATAGTCCCTGTGATCGGCTATCCCGGATGGTGTTGATTTTTCCTTTAAACCCAATAGAGATACTATGTTTGGTGCGCGCTCGGTATTGACTAATGAGGCGCACTCTGACTTGATGTTTTCGCTTTTTATATCAGGTATTTTGATGCATTTTTTCACCGTGTCAAATTCCACTCCGAGCCATATTAATTTGGTGTTGGGGTACACTAATCTTTCTGGGGCTATTCCCATGCCAAGGGCGGTCAAAACGCCAAGGTGATGCAGAGATGGAATGTGGCTTGTGTTCTGTTTGGCGCTGCCGATGCTATATCATCGATGTACGCTAGGTTATGTTTGTCGTATTTATTTTTAACCACTTCGAGCGTGTACACAAGGGTGTTTTGCAAGATGTATGATGACATTCTGGCCCCAAACGGTAGCCCGATGTCGACATAGAGTTTATCATTGAATGTAAGACCTGTATATTGCCAATGTCCGGGCCTTGGTTTTATTTGTTTATATGCTGACGTGAGATCGAGCTTATACAGCAGGGATTTTCACCAGTGTTGATAATCACATCTTTGAGGTATAGCAGTGTAGTAATTGAAATGTTATGTCTGCTCCTAGATACTACCTTTGGGGGTATGAAAGTAAATCGAGGGGCACATTCCACCTTGCGGGGGTGTTCGCCGCAATACGTGTTGAGTTCTGCGGCATCTATGACATTTTCCGCATGGAGTGACAAAAGGACAGTTGTGGGCACATCTGCACGGGCTCTGTGCGTTAGGACTGCGTCGGCACTTCAAATGATTTTGTTGAGGTGGCCGTGAGATCAACATGCATAAAACGTGCATTGTACTCATGTATAACTTGCGCTCTACGCATTGGTCTTATTACTAAAGCGCGGCATTCGTACTTTCATGGTAGAGAGAACGCACTGCGCTCTCACGAAATGTAAGAAAGAAAGGGTTGAATCCACGCTGTATGGTGGCTTAATTTGCAAGTGTACTCGTCCAAAACGTGATAGAAAAGGCAATCTCCAAAGTGGCAGTTGCAAATTGAACCCCAGTCACCAAATGGATTAGGCACTTGAATTTGCGAGTTGGCGAGTATAAGAGTAATTCCCTGCTGATCAGTATGCTAATAATGCTAATAATTATTTGGTATAATCAAACAAAATTTCAATGCAATGGATTTAAGAGTTGCAGAGAATAAAAGGATGAAGCTGAGGGAGAAGGAGTGCCAGAGACAAAAGAAGGGAACACAGAAAGATGCAAAGAAGGCTGCTGAGACACATTGCACTGCTGACACTGCAATAGAATTGGAAGACTAAGCCATGTCATGCCTAATATGTAATTGATTGTATCAAGAATAAAATCTTACAGAATTAACTTTTGTTATTTGTGTTCTAAAGTTAAATGATAACTGGTAGCAACTGCTATCAGCTATACCAGTATAATTCATGATATTCGTTGCCCCAAATTCACAAAAAAAGCAAGTCAATTTTTAGAATGGTAGTATTAGAAATATTGCGCGCCCCCTAGCCTACATGTTATTTTTCTTGCGACCCCCCCCCCAGAGCACCATGATTTTTACACGCCCCAACCCCCCAATTTGTCTTCATGCCCACCTCCTCTGTATTTTGTGACCACTCTCTTAAACACTACTATGTACTGTACATTATCATAATAGTGATATTGTTGATGATTAAATCAATTATTGATAAACTTGTTGAGGGTAGTTGTAATTATTGGTAACATAGGATTAATCCCGGTTCATGCCGAACCCGGCTGAACCGTGCACTATAAATTGCTGTCTAGCTGCAAGACATTAATATATTTTACCTTACAAAACATCTGCATATGCGAATGCTTAAAAATTACATCTAATTTTAACATGGAAAGCACAGTTTAATTGGCAGATTGCCCAAAATCGAATTACTTCGGTGTCACCTTAAGCCTCATAGTTGTGTAAAGTGTGAATGCAATAGGTTCATCAGTACAGGCTCTAGCTTGTCTGGAGAAAAGCATACATACATACATACATACATACGCACGCACGCACGCACACATACACACATACACACATACACACATACATACACACATACATACATAAATACATACATACACACATGCATAGTTCACATACATACATGCATACATACATACATACATACATACATACATACATACATACATACATACATACATACATACATACATACATACATACATACATACATACATACATACATACATACATACATACATACATACATACATACATATACATACATGTACATACATACATACATACATACATACATACATACATACATACATACATACATACATACATACATACATACATACATACATACATACATACATACATACATACATACATACATACATACATACATACATACATACATACATACATAGTTCACATACATACATACATACATACATACATACATACATACATACATACATACATACATACATACATACATACATACATACATACCTACTTACATACATACATACATACATACATACATACATACATACATACATACATACATACATACATACATACATACATACATACATACATACATACATACATACATACATACATACATACATACATACATACATACATGCATGCATGCACATACATACATACATTCACATACATACAAACATACATACATACATACATACATACATACATACACATACATACATACATACATACATACATACATACATACATACATACACACACACATACATACATACATACATACATACATACATACATACATACATACATACATACATACATACATACATACATACATACATACATACATACATACATAGTTCACATACATACATACATACATACATACATACATACATACATACATACATACATACATACATACATACATACATACATACATACATACATACATACATACATACATACATACATACATACATACATACATACATACATACATACATACATACATACATACATACATACATACATACATACATACATACATACATACATACATACATACATACATACATACATACAAACGTTATCGTACATCGTATCGACCAAGATGATCGTAAAAAATACCATTTAATTGTTATCTTTGCCCAGTTTGATGCACAACAAATCGCGTGATGAGGAAAAAGTCACACAGATTTTAACATATGAGAGGATGTGATGTTGGGTTTACATTTTGTAATATTTTCTGTTTGTTTTCCGATAAATGTCCGAAAATTGAAACGTTGAAAATTGAAATATTCATTCAAATATCAATGCAATAGCATCCTTGTCAAAACTTGTTTCAATGAAATATTCTAAATATATTTATACATGCTTACATAACTTTGAATTAATTAACTTTACTACCATTGCGATAACTTTTCATTCTATTTGATTTTTCTTCTCCTAGGTTTTGATAAGAATATCAATTAGCTAGACTATTAGGTATAAACTCAATTGAGCAAGATCAGGTTATGTCTGAGTACCTACTTAGCCACAATCAGATCTGCAGATTTTAGTCACATAATTGCAAGACACCCCCCACCACACACCTCTCATTAGGAACGTAATTAAAACGAGTGAATCATGTTTAAAATGGATTATCGCAAATACCGTCTACACTTTTACTAAAAGGCTATCAGTTAATCTGTTATTGTATACATTTTAATTAGACACAAGTAACATTATATGCGATCCATTATGACACAAGTTTCTCATCGAAATCAATTGTGATTAATGGCAATCATTCTCTTGCAGTAATCATTGTCATCTATGATTATCTTTAGCTAATTTTAGGGCCTACATGGGTTTAGAAAAGTCCTATATGTCTGTGTAGATATAGATTTTCAAACATATCACTTTGCGGAGGCATAGCTACATGTATAAACGTATGAGGCAAGGGACGCAACTGCCTCCTATGATTTTGGTATGGGAGATTTTTTCGTCAAACCCATCTTTCATCTGAAAAGTTGGTCTCTCTGGAGACATATATCTATAAAAATTGATAGATGATACTTTGCTGTGGCAAGATGCGTCAAACCATGTATATGTTTAAACATTTCAGTCTGAAATAGTCTCAGAAAATATGAAAAAGAGTCTAAAGTATAAATATCTCATGGCGTCGGGGCATGCCCCAAACACCCGTTGAAAAGCGTGTCCATGGTATTTGCCGTGCCCTCATATGTAGACACGAAGTTATCATTTCAATGTACAGTATGTACCAGAGCCCTTCTCGGTTTATAATTTTGCACCCAGACAAACCAGAAAAACAAAAAGTTGATCAAGATCAACAACTCCATAATCCATAACTGGAGCCCACATGGCGAAAAAAAAAGTCAAAATCACTTCTCCAGAGAAATAATATCACTTTTGCGGCCAGAAACTGGCGAAGTGTGTCATTTTCTCCAGGTAGACAGCATTAATATTGGAGCATGGTGCTGTTGGAAAAGATCCTTCTGTTTCATGCTTTCATTGCTTCAGATTAATGTAACGGTAGTGGCGGCACTTACGGTTTCATGTGTCAACTAAACATCTTCCCAAAGCAGCATACGAGGCCACAGTTTACCCCCCAGTTAGAGTGGCCACACCGCGTAAATTTTTATGCGAAAAAATGACAGGGTCTTTAAAAAAGATGAAAAATTGGGAAAATTAACACTTTCGTAGTCGAATAGGTCGACGGCGCCGGATGGATCCGATGCGTCACACAGCGGACTCTTGCGAGCGAAGATAGGCTCCGTGCTACCTCCGTATCAACGCCGCGAGCAAAAATTGCGCGGCTTCTTTTTCCACTTCTCTGGAGAAGTGGATTTTTCATGCCGCGTAACAACTCCGTGTAGATGGGGATTATTGATTAAATTTCCGCGCGAAGCCGTATTTGGCCCCGGCGGACTCCGCCAGCACCGGTGTACGCCGCTGTACGCCGCAAGACCTATCCGCGCTAAGAATAGTGCCCACTCCGTCTGCTTCCGTGGTCACGCGCAGTCGACGTCTGTCGGTGCCCTGCAGTCCATATTTCAATCGAGGGGTTGCAATTTCGCCTGCGGCGGGCGCCAGGAATGGACATTTTTTCTCGATTTTTAAATTTTAGCCCTTGGACGGTGTTGGACGGTGTGGGGACCATGGACTCCGTCCAACGAAGCTCACTCTAACAGGGTGGTTAGGTGAAATAACACAGGATGCTACAACTGCAAGAGAAAGCCAACAGACAGCCCCAAAAATCCTGCAGATGATGTGATTTGGTGCCACTTAAGCCGAAGAAAAAGATCGGCCCAGAAACGGCCTGAATTGCCACATTCCCTGCCTAACCAGCCAGATGATTTAACATTTAAGGCCAGATCACCCACGATTCACCCCAAAATGACAGATCTGGCGTCTTTGGGAGCATCGAGAGCTAACATCGGCTATGTGAAATTGCCGGGAAAGACGATAGAATAATATTGAATACGACATTTTCTCCCAGGCATTTTCTGAAAGGTTGCCCGCTTGAACAATATAATCGTAACTTGGCAGACGCTTTTTGTTTATATTCTCAGGCCTTAAAATTGCATCCTGTAACCTTGTTAAGGGCAGTTACGGTTAGTTCACCACAGTACTATGCCGATCATGAAGATTTCTGCTTATATTTAATATCCTGGTCTGCATTTCTGGGAGTAAGACAAACATTGATAAACAACTTGAACATCCAGTGGATCAAAGATGGCAACAAATGTGCATTGGATATTCCTGTGCTTTATGTTAAACGTCATGGATCGGGTTCGGACCCAGACGGGGAGTAAGAACTAATTGTTTATTTTAATAGTTTTTATTACAATGAAAAAATATTGAAATAAATGATAATTCATGTTAAAGAATTTCCGATTGGTGCACGTCTCTTTAGGCATAATGAATGTTGTTTAAAGTGGTGGATGCTTTCAATCCTATATTCCCTTACGTTTATTTTATAATAATGAGCCCAGCCAATGATATCTATAGTGTTTGAACACAAGTTGATGTTAACAATTTAAAACAAAACAAAACAGCAGCATATGCGTGCAGAAAAGCAAACAACAAATGAAGCAAATTGGCTTTCTATGATAGCTTGCTCGCGATAGTCATGGTACTTGTTAGAGATATATGAATCATAGTTATGATAGGAATAAAACGATATAAAGCGCGATGAATGCCTAGGTATAATTTATATTCGCCGAACCAGTACTTACTAACAGTTCCTCTAACCCAATTATACGGTAAATAAACACGGAATTGTTAAAGCTTCAAAAAATAATGAATGATACATGCCGTCGAGTGTCCATTTTTCAATACGCAATTATATACTTTACGATCATACAGCATAGTGGTCGGCGAGGGAATAACACGGACGTGAACTTGCCTTCTGATCGCAGGTGGTTTAAGAACGTTGTTTATGCAATGCCAGGCAGTGTTTTATAGAGTAGAACCATGCGTTTTCCCCAGTTATCTATCATCTAATGCCATTACGCACTTTGCGTAGTAAAAAAAATGGATCATGGATGATCATGCGTAACTGTCAATCTAGGGCTTTAATACGTGCTGTTCAAAATGGAAACAAGATTATATTAACCATGGGCCCCAATTATCATGGGAGGGTGTGTGTGGTAATTATGCTACTATGATTTACAACCACTATGCTACATACATTACTAATATTAGATCTATATCGAAGGGTATCTAATAGCCATAGAGAACTGGTAGCCAGGGCATCCGTTTTAGGGTTGATCTTTGCTCGAGTACATTTATATACTCTATCACTTCACACTATTGAATTCAGCTGGCAATGTTCTATGCAATTACGATTGAAATATTTCCATCAATAGTCCAATAAAATGTCAATGTTGTATGTAAATAAGCAATAATTTCCTATACTGATTGTGACTCTGTTTACACTGGGTTGCTCACAATAAATTCAGATATGATTGACGGAAAATCACGAACCTCCAAAACACTCGTGAATATCCAAAATCAGTGAACGAAACTATCCCCCATATACATTTTTTATGGTTACAGTTTAATGAGCTTAATTGGGGGATCTAATTAGGGATCAATGTTTTGTATGGGCAGTTAATTATCCCGTTCATTTTTTTTGTACTTTGAGATCGGCAACTGTGTTAGGTCATGCCTGAACGAACTAAACTAGACTACTTGCTGACAGTACTTTTTGCAGCAGAGTAGCGGTCGGGTGAATACCTTTCATCAAAAGTGCATATTTATCCTCCCCCATAGGCAGATCCAGGGGGTCGCAGGGGGCCCCCCCCCTTTCCCACCAAAATACTTTATTTTCATGAAAATCCCATAAATGTGCCTCCCTTTTCCTTATTAATGACCCCCCTCTTTTCCAAAAACCTGGCCGTCTGCCTATGCTTCCCATCCACCAGCCTTCCAACCCCCACCCCACCCACTCTAAAAAACTTTGAACAGGCCATTACACGTAGAAAACTTCCCCATTTAGAGCCTCGTTATATGCATTATTCATAAATAATACACTTACGTGCGACTTTGTTGATAAAAACTCCTCCAAATATGCCACTGTTTACTAACATGTCTAAAACAAGTGCATTTATTGACATAATACAAGGTGAAGATGAACCTTTTGTTGAACATCGGTCAGCACATGTGATAGGGCTATGCCAGCTTAATTCAATAATGTGAAGTTATAAAGTATATAATAGAGCACAAACCAACCCTAAAGCAGATGCTCTGGCTACTATGGTCAATGCGCTTATTGGTTAACCTTTGCTATATAATAATAGTAATGTGTATGGTAATACTATAGCGTTTGTAAATCATAGAAGTGTACAATTACTTGAAACATTTCCCCATATGAGACCCATGATAAACATACCTAATGATTACATTTTAATCAGCATTTTTTCCTAAATTATATGCCTCTATTTCATTAAAGGTTGCTTTAATAAATTCAAATCCTGATTGAAAGGAATTTCCCGAACTTCTCATAACACTCTTTATAACCAAACTTGCAGTTAGTATGTGCCTCTTTTCATAATGAGATGCACTTCCTTTATCACATATAAAACATATATAATCAAATAAGTGTATACCAAAATATAGTGAATTATTTGCACAAATACCAAACAAACTTTAGCCATTGTTGTTTTTTGCCAGATCGGCAATGTGTTGGGTATGACGCGTAGTCGTGAACGAACTCTAGCTCCGTACTTTGAATGAACGGCAACTAATATCTATGAACGGTAAAAATGACTATTTTTTTGCAAATTTGGGTCGATGATTTCCTTTCATCAAAGTGCATATTTATCCTTTTTTAGGCAGATCCCAATTTGATAATGACGCGCCCCCCTTTTATAAAATCGTTTATTTTCATAGGGTTTCATGAAATCCCAATGTGCGCCCCCCCTTTTCTTATGTGCGCCCCCTCTTTTCCAAAAACCTGGATCTGCCTATGCTTCCTATCCACCGGATTCCAACCCCACCCCACCCACTCAAAAACTTTTGTCATGCCATTACAGTGAAAACTTCCCCATTTAGAGCCTCGTTAATCATGGCCGTTATTCGGAAATAATACACTTTTCGTGCGACTTTGTTGATAAAAATCTCCTCCAAAATATAGGCCACTGTTTACTAACACGTCTAAAACATGTGCATTTATTGACATATGATTTATTGACAAGTTGACCAGATGAACCTTTTGTTGAACATCGGTGCAAAGCACATTTGTGATAACGTTCACGGCTATGTCAAGCTTAATTCAATAATGTGAAGTTATAAAGTATATAATAGAGCACAAACCAACCCTAAAGCAGATGCTCTGGCTACTATGGTCAATGCGCTTATTGCTTAACCTTCTATATAAAATAGTTATTGTATGGTAATACTATATGAACAAAAAATCAAACAAGACGTACTTCACACATTTATCCCTTATGAGACCCATGATACAACATACCTAATGATTACATTTTATCAGCATTTTCCCACAAATTATATGCCATTATTTCATTAATTCTTGATTATCATCATCTACATGTATGTGTTATCTAATTTATGTTATTTCATTGGTTGCCTAATCCTTGTTTTATTACCTTGCCATTTCATTAATTCTGATATTTGTTTTCATTGTCCGAATGTTTCGGTATGTGATTGTATTCCTTGTTTTATTTTTCTGTTGTTTCAGCCGGTGTATGTGATTCTAATCCCTGCTTCAACAGCGGAATTTGTATGGAACAATTAACGGTTACAGTTGCGTGTGCGTCTCTGGACGTTGGAGCACATTGTGTATCGGGCAAAAGTATATTCCCTTTCCATAACATTAATATAAGCCTGTCGGACATTCAGGAATGTTAATTTACAACATGGTGTGGGAGATGGTCAATACATGTGAATGATTTTTGGGGTGGTGGGTGGAGGTGGATGGAGGAGCTAAACATGATGTCTCAGTTACCTATCATAATATAAAGGTGCCAATTAACGTTGAACAAATGGAATACGCTGTAAAATAGGCACATATGTTCCAGTTCATTACATTTACATTTACAGTGTGGTCAAACATTAGTAATTCATGGATGTGAAAACACACAATTCTTCGCTGAAACATGACTGTGTACAGAATACGAATAGATACTCACTACAAACCAGGGTTTAAAACCCACCGGACCGTCCCGGGAAAAGTCCGGGGAATATTCTGTCGGTCCTGTAAGAAAAAAAAAATCTACCGAACCGGGGGTCCAGTTGAAATTTTAAACCGGAAAATATATCCACAAAACAGAAATAACCCCCCGACCCAGCAGCTCGCCATGGGGCCCCAGAAAATATTGCATTTCTCTTTGAAAAAAAACCCGTGATCGCTAAATGCGACTGTGCAAAAAAAAAATTGTCTATAATACTGCGTGTGAGCTGTCATCAATATTTCCCGCCGCTGTTTCCAGCTGTCGCCGCTCTGTAGACCAATGCCAGCAAGCGGCAATATTGATTTTTTATAATATAGAATATGCAGCAGTTGGCAACAGTAAACACATACCATATTACCCCCTTTTACAGTGTGCATATAATTTTCTTTTTATATTAGTTCAAAAATTTTTTAAAAATTTTCCCACTACTTAATGGGTTTTCTTTTGAAAAAGGGA
>CM032665.1:39554253-39587457 GCA_019095985.1 Streblospio benedicti
CAAATGAAGCAAATTGGCTTTTCTATGATAGCTTGCTGCTCGTGATAGTCATGGTACTTGTTAGAGATATATGAATCATAGTTATGATAGGAATAAAAACGATATAAAGCGCGATGAATGCCTAGGTATAATTTATATTCGCCGAACCAGTACTTACTAACAGTTCCTCTAACCCAATTATACGGTAAATAAACACGGAATTGTTAAAGCTTCAAAAAATAATGAATGATACATGCCGTCGAGTGTCCATTTTTCAATACGCAATTATATACTTTACGATCATACAGCATAGTGGTCGGCGAGGGAATAACACGGACGTGAACTTGCCTTCTGATCGCAGGTGGTTTAAGAACGTTGTTTATGCAATGCCAGGCAGTGTTTTATAGAGTAGAACCATGCGTTTTCCCCAGTTATCTATCATCTAATGCCATTACGCACTTTGCGTAGTAAAATGTCATGGATGATCATGCGTAACTGTCAATCTAGGGCTTTAATACGTGCTGTTCAAAATGGAAACAAGAATATATTAACCATGGGCTCCAATTATCATGGGAGGGTGTGTGTGTGGTAATTATGCTACTATGATTTACAACCACTATGCTACATACATTACTAATATTAGATCTATATCGAAGGGTATCTAATAGCCATAGAGAACTGGTAGCCAGGGCATCCGTTTTAGGGTTGATCTTTGCTCGAGTACATTTATATACTGTTGAATTCAGCTGGCAATGTTCTATGCAATTACGATTGAAATATTTCCATCAATAGTCCAATAAAATGTCAATGTTGTATGTAAATAAGCAATAATTTCCTATACTGATTGTGACTCTGTTTACACTGGGTTGCTCACAATAAATTCAGATATGATTGACGGAAAATCACGAACCTCCAAAACACTCGTGAATATCCAAAATCAGTGAACGAAACTATTCCCCATATACATTTGTATGGTTACAGTTTAATGAGCTTAATTGGGGTCTAATTAGGGGATCAATGTTTTGTATGGGCAGTTAATTATCCCGTTCATTTTTTTGTACTTTGAGATCGGCAACTGTGTTAGGTCATGCCTGAACGAACTAAACTTGACTACTTGTGACAGTACTTTTTGCAGCAGAGTAGCGGTCCGGGTGAATACCTTTCATCAAAAGTGCATATTTATCCTCTCCCATAGGCAGATCCATGGGGTCGCAGGGGGCGCGCGCCCCCCTTTCCCCACCAAAATACTTTATTTTCATAGGGTTTTTCATGAAATCCCATAAGTGCGCCCCCCTTTTCCTTATGTGCGCCCCCTCTTTTCCAAAAACCTGGATCTGCCTATGCTTCCTATCCACCGGATTCCAACCCCCCACCCCCACTCACTCTAAAAACTTTGAACAGGCCATTACAGTAGAAAACTTCCCCATTTAGAGCCTCGTTACATATGCATTATTCATAAATAATAGACTTACACGTGCGACTTTGTTGATAAAAACTCCTCCAAAATGTGCCACTGTTTACTAACATGTCTAAAACATGTGCATTTATTGACATAATACAAGGTGAAGATGAACCTTTTGTTGAACATCGGTCAGCACATGTGATAGGGCTATGTCAGCTTAATTCAATAATGTGAAGTTATACAGTATATAATAGAGCACAAACCAACCCTAAAGCAGATGCTCTGGCTACTATGGTCAATGCGCTTATTGGTTAACCTTCTATATAATAATAGTAATGTGTATGGTAATACTATAGCGTTTGTAAATCATAGAAGTGTACGTACTTCACACACCCCTCACATATGAGACCCATGATACAACATACCTAATGATTACATTTTATCAGCATTTTCCCACAAATTATATGCCATTATTTCATTAATTTCTTGATTATCATCATCTACATGTATGTGTTATCCTAATTTATGTTATTTCATTGGTTGCCTAATCCTTGTTTGATTACCTTGCCATTTCATTAATTCTGATATTTGTTTTCATTGTCCAGATGTTTCGGTATGTGATTGTATTCATTGTTTTATTTTTCTGTTGTTTCAGCCGGTGTATGTGATTCTAATCCCTGCTTCAACAGCGGAATTTGTATGGAACAAATTAACGGTTACAGTTGCGTGTGCGTCTCTGGATACGTTGGAGCACATTGTGAAATATCGGGCAAGTATATTCCTTTCCATAACATTAATATAAGCCCCTGTTGGACATTCAGGAATGTTAATGACAATTTACAACATGGTGTGGGAGATGGTCAATACATGTGAATGATTTTGGGGTGGTGGGTGGAGGTGAGGATAGAGAACTAAACATGATGTCTCAGTTACCTATCATAATATAAGGTGCCAATTAACGTTGAACAAATGGAATACGCTGTAAAATAGGCACATATGTTCCAGTTCATTACATTCACTTACAGTGTGGTCAAACATTAGTAATTCATGGATGTGAAAACACACAATTCTTCGCTGAAACATGACTGTGTACAGAATACGAATAGATACTCACTACAAACCAATACAATATAAACCATGTAATGGCTGTACTGTCGGTTTTCACGGCTTGATAACTCACACTGCCTTTACAAGTGTTTCTTCATACCAACTACAATGTATATACTGCGTAAATAGCCGTGGGAATTGACGAGACAAGGCTGATTCGCCTTCGATTGTCGTGAAGGCAAGATGCTAGCAAATGTAATAGTGGCAATTGAATCAAATTTGTAATTTTCTTATACAGATTTCTGTTCCTCCAACCCTTGTCAGAATGGTGGATCTTGCATGGATATGAGCATATGTGTCTGTAATAGTGGTTTTGAAGGAGCATACTGTGAAGTGCGTAAGTATTACAACAAATCTTGTCAAGCTTTGAATATACACTGTATATTACACATCTTGAAACCGCAAGATCACCAGGGGATGAATTCAAGTGATGTCAATGCAGAAGTTGTCTCTTCATGTGGGTTTCTGGTATTGGTCTGACTTGAAGAAATGAGACCGACGTCTGAAACTTCAATTTTTAAATTGGGGATGCAGGCAAACAAATATACTGGGTTTGCAAAATGAAAATGTCACTGCTTTTCAAATTCTACCATTCTCACTCAATTAGGACCAAAACATTCATTGAGATGTGGACTAGACCTATGTAATTTATATATGTACTTATATTAACCACACTTTTCATGTGTTATTATATTTTAGCCCCCACCATGACATCACCTATAGTTCCATCAACGCTTCCAGGTACCTATATTAGAACGTATATTTCAATTTAAAAGATGGACTAAATAATTGATGAGGCAATTGAAGTAATGGAAGGAGTACTCTGTGATTGCGTAATATCTAATGCGATCAAATTGCCATCAGAGTCAATAAAACACTTCGACTGAATTTTGGAACTTGCGACTTCAGATGTTTCATAAAACATCTGCCTTATTTCTTCATCGTCAAATGGTAACGTAGCCCCAAGATAAGATGAGTAGGGTTAGATTGTTAGCTATAGTAGATACTAAATGGGACATCTGAATTTGTAAGTTTAAACATTGATTAGATGTGCATAGTTCGATTCTAACGCTGAACAAAATGCATGTCTAATTTTTAGAAGTATAAAATGACCGTTTGTAGATAAAAAATGGCACTACTGTCAGGACTTTCCCTGCAAAAACGGAGCCACGTGCCTGCCACTTGGAGGCTCGGACGAGTTTCTGTGTGCATGTCCACCAAACTTCGTAGGCTGGGAGTGTGAGACAGGTAACTGTAAATGGGGTGATTGAGTGCGATATGGGTATGGGTTTTTACGGAACCCATAAAATCCATAGGATGTGACTGCTGAATTCTCATAATCTTAGGTAATGTTACACACAGCTTTGCTACAAATGAATTACTGAAGATCCAGACATCCTGCTATGTGTGGGCTGTTAACCCACATGGCTACTATTTTGAACAACGCCTTTGTGTTATGCAAATAATATAGACCAACTATGCTACTTTTATTCATTATTCATTTTTTGTTAATATTCAACTAGTGACAATGCTGCGTCATTATACAATACAATACAATACAATACAATACAATACAATTTATATAGCGTAAATTCCACTAAATGTTCATATACGCTTGAAGGCCTCCTTAAACAAATGGTGTTTTAGTTGTGATTTAAAGGATGCAAGAGTTTTGGATTGTCGAATGGCCAGTGGCAGTTTATTCCATAATTTAGGTGCGGCTGTTTTAAATGCTCTATCATTAACAGAACTTGAACCTCTGGAGCCATCAAAAGTGACCTTTGAAGGCTCACTCTCATTCAACGCCACTGGGTGTAATGGCCCTCACCCCGAGGAGTTCTTCAATGAGGTGGATCCCAACCCTCAGTATCTCATCTCAACCAACACATTACCTTCCGAAGGTTAGTAAGTGCCCCCTTTTCACTAAAAACCTTATTTTTAAGTTTTTTGTCTCGCATCTTCAAGAGCCTTCGTGCTTACAAAACCCATAAAATCTTGTGAGGACACCCTCCTCCTGTAATGAACACCTAGATCTGTCAGTGTACTAATACCACACCGTTTTTGCATAGAAAGAAAGAATGTGCATTATAAAATCCCTTTATATTTCTTCTACTGAGAGTTATGACATACTTTATGTCTTGGCTAATTAAATAATCCTTTCCTGGTAAATCACCTGTTCATACTGCTGCTTCTGCAGTTCTTGCTAGTGAATACTCTGGTTTTAAAGGCTATAACGGACCAGGATGTTTGGTTTGGTTTGGTTTGTTTGTACTCCGCAGCCATCAATTTCTGATGCTTATAGCAGAGGGAGGCCACGTGGTGTTGGTACATGGACCTCCAGAGGTAGGCTAGGTAGCCAACTGAGCCTCAGGGGTGGGGGTGGGGGGATCACACTAGCTATAGTTTTCAAACTAGGTGAGTTCTTTTACGTGCAGAGGTGTGGCTCTCCTCTACACGGGACACGCCTTTTAACGAGGCTTCCGAACCTCCGCTTGGCGTCGCTACCGTCTAGTACTAAGACTGTACGGTGGCGACGTGCTCGGTGGAAATCAGCAACTCAGTGGCAGACGTACGACGTATCGGTTTTGGCGACACTGTGTCTGCCATGACCGGGGCGCGAACTTACGACGCAAACAACTCCTGTTCTCAAGACGTACGCTCTAACCACTGAGCTACTGAGGACCAATGTTTGAGGCTGTATATTTAATATCTGAGGGATTCCCAGGGTTTCATAAAAGACTTTATAGCTATTATATCTATTAGAGCTGGAGGCTGTCACAATTGTACTTCCTCTTTATCTTTGCACTTGATATACGGTTTACATGAGCGGTTTGTGTAATAATAGAAGGAAAAACTATTAGATATACGATCTTTTGAAAGACTATGGTTAGTGGTAAAACCCATAGCACCGTACGGCTGTTCTGACACATTTGGTGGACGAAAAAAACACGCCGATGGCTCCAATGTATTTTAAGTGGAGCTCATGGAATTTAATGGAGTCAAACCCATCATGAAATTCTGCCGTGCGGTGCCGTACGGTAGCACGCGGCTGCCGAACGGCATATTTCCCGTTCGCGTTCGCCTGGGGTAGCGAATGACGCTGATGCCGTACGTGCGCTGCTTTGGAAAAACCCACAGCATCGCACGGCAGCCGTACGGGTGTACCCCAATTCCATGGTTGTTTGTCACTAAGCATCCACCGTTATGGTCTTATTTGAAATCAGGCAGTGCCGAAATTGGATATTTGATTTTTATAAAATTAATATACCACAGGTTTCACTGGTGGCCAGTTAGCGAAACGACAAGTACCTATCCTTTCACTGAACCTCTCCGATGTTTGTCGCGTGTTGACCCCGGACCTACAACTCTCTGAACAACCAGATCAATACAATTTTAGGTATGTACTATCCGACAAAGGCTCATCTCTAAATTTGGTTGCAACATTAAAGAATTATTCGAATTATGCATCGGCCCATTGTTTGAAAATAATCAATTTCTCCACAGTAGTATTACATAATATGTATATTAATGTTTATATATTTCTTAGGTATTGACTTGTATTCACTCATATAATTAGATTTTGTATATGAATGTAAGACTGGCTGGCACAATATCCTTTTTGTGTTTCAAAAGCTCATAGTTTGTACCAAACGCCAATAAAGAAACACAATAACAAAACAATACAAACAAAAGTTGATACAACAGAACCTCCATATCAAGACTAAAGGTCGTATCAGGTTAATTTGAGGTTCTATTGCATCACACTGTTTGCTGTTAACATTTGAAACGGATTATACGACTATGTAGAAGAAAAAAAATGTCCAGCACAACACTTTTGTTTCTAACATTTTTAGAGTCATTTTACAAAACAACAATTTGGATCAAAGTGGACATGGCTATCCCGGTGTGATCTTCAACGTGATTGACAGTGACAATTTTGACTTTCTACTGTTCAACATAGACGATTCATGTGAGTAAAAAGACGTGGTGTTGAGTAGTTGAATAGTATATTTGAACTTCTATTATGGATTTGAATCTACTCTCAAACACACACACACACACACACACACACACACACACACACACACACACACACACACACACACACACACACACACACACACACACACACACACACACACACACACACACACACACACACACACACACACACACACACACACACACACACACACACACACACACACACACACACACACACACACACACACACACACACACACACACACACACACACACACACACACACACACACACACACACACACACACACACACACACACACACACATTAAGGTGATATCAATGTATTACACACATGACGTAGAAAACCATAACCAAAGATTTGGACTCTCCGATAATGACATGTCTTGTCTTTGTTGCTTAGAAGACCCATATCCCATACTTATCTATTATTTTTCATCATTTTGACCACAATTCGGACCAGGTGGTCATATTGTGCATGCAGTGCTCGTGCGTTATGCACCAACCATTAGAATCCATGAATCCCGCTTCCCGAAACTCCTGGATCTGCCATTGCAAAAGCATGTTCAATACAGGCAATTATTTATGACCATACACATTCTATGTTTCAGACACCTACAATGTGGATGCATGCTATTTCTTGGGTTTTGTGATGAAAGGCAAGGGTGTTGTAACCGGAAATGGAACTTGTAGCTATAAACCCTATAAACTTCGTGTAGGCCAAGCAGTTACAGTGGCAGCCACAGTAGGCAAGCAGGCCACAGTCAGGTGGGTGCCATTAGAAGGACATCATTGCCACTATTCTCTAAAATATTCTTGTACTAAGATACAGTATATGCATCGTTGTTTAACTCTATATTAGTACGCAACGGGGCCAATATCAGGTGTGAGAATAAACATGTAGGTCATTATTATAGTATCTCTTTATTAATATAAGGCCACCCTAGGCTTGGGCTAAAATTAGTAGTATCAGTGGAGTGATTGAGTGTTTTTTTTATTTACTAGAGTATATGATTTAATAATCATTTAAGTTATTCGGTGAGTATCATCTATTTCTGTCATACATAAATTACTTGTCTCACATTGTATAGATTTGTTCTTATCTAAAATGTTTCGTTGAAAATATTTGATACATAATTTCAAATCAAATCACCTTTGCAGCTTTCTTCTCGAAGATTCCGTGACTTGGACTCCACATTTCCCGCTCAAGCCGCAAGTTGGGGTGATGTCTCTCAATCAAGTTTTCACCCAGATCCAATTCTCAAATATGACTATAGGTACTCAAATAACTGGGTGACCATTGCATTTGAAAAAAGGGGTGGACAATGTGCGAGTGGGTGGCGGGGGGTGGGGTGGGGTGGGGCTGGTTCGAGGGGGGTTGTTCGAGGGGGCCGTGCCCCATGTACATGTATCTGACAGCATTTCACTTCACGGCTAAATGTTATAAGCTAAAGGATGGCTTATGCTTATATATTATAAACATACATTAATCAAAAGTCAAGAAAAATCATCTTTATTAAAATGTCAGTTCAAAAGCAGGGGAAAAATCAATAGTATGAAGAGTTAATGGAAATTGATTACACCAAAACGTCAAAAACTCAAAAAATCTCCCTTCCCAACCCATCTTCCCATGATCACATACCATATATATATAATATAACATAAGAGAGTGACAAATGATAAATGATAGCTTGCTGTTGCAAGAAGTACCAAACCAAAATACCATTCCTTTTTCTTCCAGACCTCAAAGGCGCTCCAGCGACCCCCGCTGTGACTAAGGTTTTCCCCACCTACGGCCCTGCGGCAGGCGGCACTCTCATCACCCTGACAGGGTCAAGACTCCGGGAACACTACAGCAGTCAGGCTGACACCTACAATGAGCCGATCGTCTACATCGGCAAACGTCTGTGTCGACTGGAGTCATAGTGAGTTAGACTTTGAAATAACATGTTCTTTTTTTTCCGACATTATAAACATTTAATACCATACCGTTACAGTACTTGACGCATATGTTTGAGCTCGTTTGCCTTCATTAAAGTCTTGCCATTAAAAATCATAATTGAAAAACAAAATGGAATAATCATGCAAGATAAAAAGGATTTTTTAAAGATTGCTAATGTTGCATTTTTCTCAATATACCAGAGCAAAAGTTTAGAGAACCGATGATATTGGAAAATTTACTTGAATTTATACCCTGCTTGCCAAAATGTATTGTTTGGTGCGTAACTGTGCAGAAAAACAAAAACAATCACGAATTTCCTCATATTTTCAGCAATAAACTCGGATGGTTTATCTAGGCCTGCTTCTTATGATTAGACGGCCATTTTGTTCAGTCCCTAATCAACCCTACCAGCGTTCGCCTCTTTGACATTTACCACGATTAGCTCATTTTACTATTTAACTTTAAATCAGTACTTGCACAACAAAACGCATTTGCTCATATAATTGAATACTAAGCGTGTTCCCCAGTGTTTGCGGATAATTTCCAACGTTCTCTCTCTCACATCTCTAAAGTTTTACATTCTGGTTCCAGTGACTATGGTCAGATCGTGGTATCGACGCCGGCTTTCTTTGACCAGACGGCAATCACGTCCACACTGCCTGAGGATGAGAGGGGGCTGGACAACCAGATCCAAATCACTGTGGTGCTCAGGTATTGTCTGAATTTTATAAATCCCAATTAAAATTCTATATAATTTTTGTTATTTCTTTAAAGTTTAAGAATATATCTTTTCATTCGGTATTCATATGTGCAGAGGTATTTTCTGTTTTCATTAAGCTACAGTCCGACAGTCACGAATGTTCACCACATATTCGCAGTGTGGTAGTCGATGATAAATTAAGGTTGTGCTGATTAAGAATGATCACAATGCAACAACTGATTTGGCTTCAGTGTTCGGGACTGTCTGATATTAGCTTTACCCGTCACAATCCAAATGGGGGTTATCATTTAAAGAATTGAATGTATTCTAATTGAGTTCTGGCAATATATATTTGAAATCCTCAGATATGTATTTTTTCTAATAAATAACTGGACTTTGGTCGACATGTTTTACTTCTTATGATCACTGGTCACTTTGGTGAAAACTTTATTAAAAACATCAACTGCAATTTGAAATAATCTCCGCATAAGTATTTTTACCTGTGTATGAAAACTGGACTTGGTATAAATATCACATAAACGCTGTAGCAGCTCATACATTTGCATTTACATTCTAACCGTCAGGCAAGACCAGGGTCGCTTCATCTTCCCAGTGATGCCCAAAGACGCCAAATTCACCTACAAGGCAGACCCAACCATTGACAGATTCTACCCCAATCGCACCATTCTGGCGTAAGTCCTACTTAAAAGGATATTTTTGGTATTTGTTATCAGTGCTAATTTTGATACGTAATTATCCTCCAACTAAAGGTTAGATAGTTAGTTACATCCCTTCACTCAGATCACCAAACAAACTGTAAACGTTTTTCATTATATAGAGGAGGTATCGGCATCACGTTTGAGGGTTCGAACCTGGACTCTGTTGCCACCCACGTGCTTCGGCTTACAATGGTTCATCTACGCAATGAGACGGGCAGCTTCGACATTATTAACACCACAACCTTTACTTCGGTATGTATGTCCCACTTAAGTTGATGTACTATCTAACATTCATGTTTGTATGCCACATTCATGTAATTATGTACTGTGTCACATTTACATCCTTGTATACAATGCCTCATTCACAGCTGTATTAATGATATGCCACATTTACATTTATATGTACGTTATCAAATTCACATGTGATATTGTATTATGTCTCATTTATGTTTGTTCTTAAATCATTATAGTGATATCGTTGAGTAGGTCACAATCACATCGGTACAATATCACATTCACATCTGTATGTAAATGCCATGTCAGATTTAATATATTGTGCATTGTGTGAAACATCTGTATTAAGTTATTTGATGGTAGACCGTTTATACATATATGGGACAAAACCATTAATTTGGATACTTGCTCGACTCCTTTCTCATTGCAAAGATTATTACACAATGGGACGTTGTTGTGTAAGTACTTCTCCTTATCAAATTATCCACATTCAGTGTTATAGAGTTCTGAACAACCTCGTCTTTGTGATTAAGTCATTAGAGCAATTAAGTATTCATTAAAAGAAGTCATTTTTTTACAAGGGTGTTGGGAGACTATAGTACTGTTTGAATTTAATTGTAATGTGCTTTATTATTTTGTGAATGTATTGAGCTTAATATATTTGTAATAAACTTTTAAAATATGCATTATGTCACATTCACCTCCATAAATCTTTGGCACATGTCTGTAGCCACTATATCACGTGTACAGTTACAATTATGTGTACATCACATTTACGTAAGTACAGCCTATAGGCATACTACATTATGGATCTAGCAGCCTACTCACACATGTGTGGCTCATACTGACACGAGTGGGCCTCAGCCGTGGGCCTGAGAGATGAAACAATATCTCACTGAGATGAAAGTCCACACGAGGTGGCCTTTTTCTCTCAGGTTTATCTATCCTTTTAGGTATTAAACTTAAAGCGTACGATATAAATGTTTCCACTCCGCCTCTCAGCCAATCAGAATCAAGTATTTTCAGCAGACACGAGAGAATAAGTCATACAACTCATTCGCTTTTCTTCATTATCAGACCTAGTCATTCGCCATCAAAGAGCTCGCCAATTTATTGAAGGATTATACAGTATACCTTTCAGAATTCAGTAGCTTTGATCTGTTGCTGCAGACGTGTGTAGTGCTGAGTGCCACGCGCATGCGCTGTCCCACACCGCACATCACTCTGCCGCCGGTGTTCATCAGTCTGACAGAACTAGACACCGCTCCGGCACCCGGAAGGAGACGGCGCGAGGAGGCGTCCAAGGCTGGCGGGGGGAGATACAGGCGGGAGGAGCAGAGGGCGATCAGCCAGCACGAAGTGTCTAACGAGAGGTGAGGGCTGCGAGCTAGGTCTGTCATTGTCAATTTTTGTTATAGCGTAAGTATCAATAAATTATTGAAGAATACACACATTTTCGATTTTTAAGATAGCATCATTTAAATATTGGGGACAGGTAGTAAATTATGCAAAATTATGCAATTTCACATGGCCAATGCTAGCTTCAGATGCTCCAAAAGACGCCAGAAATCAGAAAACAATATTGTCATTCTTTTTATGGTGCCTTGTGAGAATATTTTGTGGCCAAAACGTACGGGATCGTATGGAACGACGGTCTGTGACCTTTCGAATGGACCTGATGAAAACGCAGGCTCATGGGATCATTGGGTAATAGCACACGGTAATCCAGGATAATCTTTTTGAACATCGTCAGCAATGTCACATTTAAACAGAAAGACCTTACGACGATCAAGTTAGCCCTCCAGACGACCCAGAAAAGCAAAATGATGATCCAAACTAACAACTCCATATAATCCAAAACGGGAGCGCACAAGTCGAAAAACGTCAAACTCACTTCTCCAGAGATTTGATAACTATCTTTTGGGGCAGAACCAAACAGAAGTGTGTCATTTCCTCCAGGACTGCATTAATCATGTATCATCATGAACAAACCAACTGTTGGAACGGTTTCACCTGTCAACCATACATCCTCACAAAACAGCAGACGAGGCCACAGTTAGGCAAAAAGTCCCAGAACCAGCCAGAGGTGCACATTCCCAACCGAACCAGCCAGATCACTCCAAATTTGAAGCCAGAACACCTATGTCGACCTCGAATATAAGCTTCCTGAGTCTTCTTGAGCATCTGGAACTAGGTTAGCCACCAAATTTCACATAGCCGATGCTAGTTCTAGATGTTAAAGTAGACTTTGGTTAACATGGACTCGTCTGCTGTTTTGGGAGGTTGTAAGGTCGACAGATGAAACCGTGAGTGTCGCCTGTACGGTTACAATAGGAAGCAATGGAAGCATGAAACAGAAGGATGTGTTCCACCAGTTCGCCTATGATCAATGCTACGTGATACTGTATGATTAAATGCTGTCTTCCTGGAGGAAATGCCACGCTTCTGCCTGGTTGAAATTCTGGCCCAAAAATTGTTATCATTTCTCTCGAGAAGTGATTTTTATTTTTATTTCGGCTGGTGGGGTCCCGTTATGGACTATTGAGTTGTTGATCTGGACCAGCTTGCTTTTCTGGGTCATAATCGCCAGCAAGTCCATCTTTAAGATGTTCCCTTGTTAAGGCTTGGTGTTTCTCAACGGTCCTGTGAGCCCACCTTTTCATCCAATCCATCTGGTAAGTTGTAGATCGTATTTGCAGACGATCCCATAGATTGTGGCCACATACTATGCCCACGAGGCACAATTAAATGCTGACAATATTTCTTTCTCATTGCTTGGCGTCTGTTAAAGCCTTTGGGCTATCATTGTCTATGTGAAATTTGGGGTTTTTAAATTATCCCTTTTAGCGTGCACACTTTCCACAAATACCTTGCATACGGAATGTCTGTTACCTGGCTTTTTGTTAACTTATAAAAAATTACCACTCTGCGACCATAAAAATGTTCAGTGTAGACTAGTAAAAATAGGCGGTATGGTATGTGTAGTACATAGTAAATTGAATGAAAATTAGTGTTAAATCCTTTGTTCTATGTACTGCTTGTTGCAGGCTGGAGTTCTATGTGAGTGTCGAATCTGATGGCGTCATCACGTATGAGGAAAACACCCCAGAGAACGCCTTCAGAGTGGACAGGAATCCCAAGTTCTTTTTCCAAAACCCATTAAAAAAGGGGGTCCCACGTTCCCCCAAGATTTAAATCTAAAAGGCCCCCCTGCTAACTTTTTCAGGGTTTTTTGAGCACCTTTTCCCATTGTTGGGTGATGAAAAAAATTTTTAAAATTATAAAATTTTTTTTTAAAAAAAATTTAAAACGGGTTTTCCCAACAACCCCGGCGTCCTGCGCCCCAACCTTTTTAAAAAATTTAATTTATATTAAATTTAAAAGGGGACAACAAAATCATGTTCTTTGTTTTGTTTCAAAAAAACTTTATAAAATTTTTTTGGTTTTTGGGGGGTATAGCAAAAAAAAAACGACTTTATAAAAAAATTAAATTATTTTTCCCTTTATAAAAACTTTAAAAATTATTTTTATATTATAAATTTTTTCCATTTAACCAATTTTTTGGACTACTTTTGGTTTAAAAATTAAAACAAATTAAGGGGCAATTTTAATAATTTAAAATGGGGTTGAAGGTTTTTTGCCCCAATTTTTCAACGGGACATTTGCCCTACAACTTTTTTTTTTGGAACCCTAAAAATGTAGCTTGATCCTTTTTTTCAGGAACGTCCACATAAATTGAAAAAAACATTTTTTTTTGGGGTTGTTTGGGGGTTCCCCAATTGAAATTAATTTTGGGATTTTTAAATTTTTAACATAAAGGCAAAACAGGGGAAAGCTATTTAAATTTTCTAAAATTTGGCATTTTATTTTTTTTGAAACAAAGGAAAAATTTTTAGGAGATTTTCCTTTGGGTTAACCATAAAAATTTTTGCCTTTGGAAAAAAATTTTTTTACCGGTTTCAAATTTAAAACCTTTTTGCAGGGAAACAAAACCAAAAAACGGGGGCTTTAAGTACTTTTTTTTAATATTTTAAAACCTTTACCCAGCAAGAAATTTCCTTTTCTTTTGGTTTTCAGGAAGGGTTATTCAAACTCCGACTTTTTTTTTTCCAAGGGGGGCCCCCAAAATTTCCCCACCCTTAGGGGGATTAAAAAAAGGGAAAATTTCTAAATTTCCCCCAAAAAAACCCCTTTTTTGCAAAAATTTTTAATGCTTTTTTCCCCAAAATATTTTTTTCTCAAAAATTTTTTGGGTTCTTTTTTAAATTTTTTTTTCCAAATTTTGGTTTGGGGGCTTAATTTTTTTAAAATTTAAAATTTTTTTTGGGGGAATTTTCAAAAAAATTAAAGTTTTTTGTTTTTTTTTGGTTTTTTTTGGGGGCCGTTTTAAAACAGGTTTTGGAGAAAATTTTTTCCAATTTTTTTTTGGAGTTGCTTGTTTTTTTTCGAAACCCCAAACCTTTTCTTCCATTTCCCCCCCAAAATTTTGGAACTTAAAAAAAAAGAAACTTCCGTTTAAAACCAAGCAGGAAAAAAACCCCCCAAAAAAAATTTTTTCCAATAATGAAGGGGAAATGAAAAACTGGAAAACTTAGCAAATACATTGGGAAAAAAAAACCAAAAACCAAAAAACCTTTAAAAACGCAAAAAGAAATAAAAAATTTTTTAATCCCAAATAACTAAAGCAAAACAATTAAAGGGAACAAAAAAAATTTAAATTTATTCAATTTAAAATTTTTTCAAAAAATTAAATTCACAGTTGAAAAAACCCACCCAAAAAAAGTTCAGGCCTTGGGTTCCCCAATGAACACAAGGAGGAAAATTTTGGCCCTTTTTTTTGGGTTTTTAAAATTTTAAAATTCCTTAATTTTATGCACTGTTTTTTTTGGTTTGGGGGGTCCCATGCAAAGGGTTTTTTCCTTTGGGTTTATCCCTGTTTTTGTTCCCAATTTTTTTAAAGTATAATTTAATTTTCCCCAATTTTTTGATATTTTACTTTGGGTAAATCCCTTTATGTTTTGTTTTTAATGTTTTAATTTTACTTTTTGGTTAACAAAAAAACTTGTATAAAATTTTTATTTGTTTCCCAAAATATTTGGAGAAAGCTGAGCTGATTGCCAAGCATGAAAACAATGTTGTAGGGCAATGTCATTGTAGTTGTTCATTTGGTATAATTGCTGCTTATATATATGCCCATATACCGCCCGCCGCGCCACTTATATATATATATATATATATATATATACTCATATATATATATATGAATTAACCCTATTGTCTGTCATTTACTTGTATATATCAGGAAATCCTCCATCTACAATTGATATGCCAGTAAATAAAAATCATCCCCTGTATGACATTTTTAGCTGCAATTGCCATGTCACCTCAAATTCAAAAGCGTACAGCAATAACTGTTTGTTTCAGATCCACGTGGGCTACCTTCAGGCCTACATTGGCCACCTGGACTATACTGGAGAGAGGCGCACCAGTGGCGCAGCGGTCACTTCCCCAGTAACTACCCTGCTGATGCTCAGTGTGATCATGTCGAGACACATCATTGGATGATAGGCACACACCCATCCCTCCACGTGGATTTGGAAAATGCAGGGGCGTGGGCAGGGTGACGCCATCCTTTCCATCCAAAGCATTCATCAAGTTGATGAAGTTCAAGTTTCATTATTTTAACTAGTTATATCATTACATAAAAGGCAATTAAGTTCTGACCCCATGTGGACTGCTTTACTATCATGGGGATATGCGTTTCAGCTAGTTTTGGTTAGATCTACTGATATTTCTGCTATATTTTTTGTAAACTCTATTTGGGTAAAAGCATACATAAAAGAGAAGCTGGTTAAAAAGCACTTGTTTGCAAAAATAAATCGTGTACCTGCTAGTTGCAACAATTTCTTGGAGATATAGGGAGATATAGACTTTATATTGCACGCAAATCAAAACTTTGAAAACTCTGACTTTTCATCATTGTAACATATATTCAAGAGTACATATAGTTTTAAGTCCTATTAGATTAATATTCAGTGTTCATGCTAACCTTCTGTAATAGCAATCCAGCTTTACTGTTTATTTATTTTAAGCCAGATTTTGTTCTAATTGTATGTTTTTTAAAATTAAAAGTACATTGTGTCATATTGGTATTTTATAATAGTATACAGCTTTGCTACAAAGGCATTTTGCAATGATTGATAGTCTTATATGCTCACATTTGCTCATGTTACTGATGTTTCACTAATAGAGACACTTTTCCTACTTTCACTAGTCTAATGCTCCTCATGATAAATTTTCACAGTTATTTTTTTTTACTTAGCAGATATACCGAAACAAATGAAGGATACTAATCTTCTTTATGTAAACTGGTAATCACTATACAATATCGGATCAATAGGGGGGGCAGGGGCTCTAGCCCCCCCCCATTTTAACTCTATTTTCAGGCTTAAAGCCCCCGCCCCTACAATTTAGCCCCCCGCCCCCCCCCCTTTTCCCCAAAAAATACTTCATTTTCATAGGGGTTTTCATGAAATCCCGTAAGTGAGTCCCCCTTTCCTTACGTTTTCCTTACGTCCCTTTTCAAAACTGGATCTGATATACACGCTTTTAATCCGCCCGCCCCGCTCTCAAAATTTGAAAATTAGCCCCCCCTCCCGCTCTCAAAATTTGAAAATTAGCCCCCCGGTCTCAAATTTCTGAATCCGTCCCTGATACAATATCACATAATATACACACTTACTCTATATTCGATTCATTTTAACAACTACAAATTTTCATAGCCTTGATCATAGACTTGATCATAACCTTCATCATAGAACGAGGCTGTTATAACAAACAGCTCGTGATCAAGGCCAATGATAGGCTCAGATAGCTGCCGAAAGTTTGGATGTAAATATCTATTTCTAAATATATTGTAGCTGTAAAAAAATATCCAATATAGATTTATATGATATACACTACAGCTGAACCTTTACAATGATTACACAATAACACAATTTACAGAAAACAAGACACTAACTATACAAAAACATACAAACCAATAAATAAAAAATTGAGACTAAAGTATGTTGAGTAAGTACGGAACTAGGCATCGCCATATCTCACGGCTACATACGCCGTATATAGTTGATATGAACATGGCCTTGTAAAGGCAGTGTGAGTGATCAAGCCGTGAAACCGACGATGGGTACCATGCGTCTACTATTCAGTTCTTAATACAAAATGTCATAACGTCCCCTACTGAGCATACCAGTTTTTTTCACTGTCAAATTGATAAAAATGGTATAAACTTTAGGTGTTTCAAATGGTAACGATATTGTGACCCGTGCTTTTTGTCGTCCGATATTCCATGTAAAGTAGAAAAGAAAACTGCATCAAACATTCATGGCCATGGGTTTTAAAATACACAAGAACCAGGTGTTTAAATTGAATATATTTAAATATCTCAATATTAAATAATGGCAGTACAAAAGTGGTATTCAATGCCATAAAAATCATGAATAACTTCCACAGTGGATAACAATTAACAAAAGTAACTAATTTGAAGAAAAAAATAAGTACACAAATGCGGCGTTATTGCTCTTTTATTTTTAATCTTTAATCTGTTCCTACCACACAGACATTTCTTTATTAAAACACATATCAAAGGGCCCAGATGATGGCTGTACTGTATAGTAAGGTTAGCAATGACTGCTCCTACAACAGCTTACATTCAGCAACGTCTCAGATCAAAGGATATTGCCTTCAACTTATCAAATTCAAAGTTCATTTATTGCCAAGCCTTGACAACAAGAACATATAAAATACAATGAATAAAACATTAACATGAATAATACATTAAAAAACATATAGAATAAAGAACATATAAAATATAATGAATAATACGTTAAAATGAATAATACATTAAAACATATAGAAACATATAGAATACACTGTAGAAACATAACATTAATAATGTACAGTGTTGTAACAAGCAAACCACAACAACAATTTCATGTTTTATTCTAATATAAACTCCTCAGACATCATTTAAACTTTGTACACTATAAGTAACCAAAACTGTTCCTATAACAGTAAGGTTAGCAATCATAACTGCTCCTACAACAGCTTACCTTCAACAATGCCTCAGATCAAAGGATTATTGGCTCAGCAAAGTAGCACAAAATCTTTGAAGTGTTCTAACTGGTGTTCATGTTCTCATGTTTGTCTCTGGTCCCACAACATAATTTGTTGTAAGATCATTGCATAAACAATGCCCTTCTTTAAAAACTCAAACTTTGCACTACAACTCATCATTCATTTTGGTAAATGACTTCCGAGCAACATGTTAGGTGAAGAAGTCATTTTTAAAATTGGGCAAACTTTCCCATCATGGGAAGATTTTGCGAAATCAAAAGAAGAGTATTGTAAGAAATACAGTGTTCAAATCGTTATTGCTAGTAGTAGAACTGTTGAAACTGCGAATAAAAAGAAAGTTAATGATAAGGTTACCTATGATGCCAAACTGAAGTATGCATACATCAAACTTGTGTGCAAGCGTTATGGAAAGGTTAGAAGAGATGCTCGAGGAATTCGACCAAACTAGGGTTATTTAACAAAATTGATTCTAGTATTACAGCAAAGGCGGCTTAATGATCATGAAAAAGCTACGATTGAGTCGCGTGTAGATTTAGATGTTTCTGCCACAAAGATAAGAGACCATAAAAGAATCAACAGTGGCAAATTATTGACCGCAAAAATGTCGAAAATATTCGCCGACACATTATTTCAAAGGACAAAGAAACCGAAACCGAGGAAGCAAAATTGCTTCAAGTATTGGAAGAATGGCTGACTAAGGACGCCAATGCCAATGTATGCCTTGCCACCAATGAACAAAATGAACTGGAAATGATTTTCTTACAATCTGGAAAAATGAAAGAATTGACAAGCAAATTTCCCGAGGGTTTGATTCACTAAAAACATTTCTCAACAAATTTAAGGAATTAAATCCAACTGTTGCAAATACTGGGGTCTTTCTGGCAGATAAAGACTATAATGAGATTGCTATCCTGAAAGAAATTTGGCCAGCATCAAAAATCTATTTATGCCTTTTTCATGTTCTGAAGGCATTCAAACAAAAAATTGCGTCCTTGTCAATATCTCAAGAAGAAAAAGACAATATTAAAAGTGATTGTCAGAAAAGTGTGTACGCAAAATCACAAGAGGCATATGATGAGTGTGTGGAAAAGATGAAAACTAAAGCGCCGACTGAATTTATAGACTATCTCAATACAAATTGGGATAATTGCAGATATATGTGGGCAGAATTTTGTCGTAAAACATCAATGCATCTAGGTAATCGGACAACAAATAGACTGGAAAGTTTCCATTGTAAATTGAAAGCGAAGATTCACTCGAATTGTAGCTTATCTAATTGTGTAATCAGCCAAATTGTGTAATTGTGCCATCAGCAGCTGGAAAATACCGAATGTGGTGTGCATGTGATGATGGTATCATTGGAATTGATACAATGTAGTATCTAAATTCTACATATAATTAGCTGTAAATTTAATTTTGAATATGCACACATTCAGTTTTGTTTTAACCAACAGAATGCTGCTGCCATTGCCAGTGAACTTCCTCCTCTGATTATGCGGCCATGCCACACCCATTCATACAGGAAATATATACGAACAACAGCTACAGTGCTTTGGCAAAAGAAATATTGAAGAGGTATAATGCGATACCCCATTATGCAGCAAGACTTCAGGGAAAACTATCAATGGACAATGTGTGAAAAATTGTAACAGATGGACTCACAATATTTGTGTGCATTTGGAGTTCACTCCTGACAATTTCCTATGTTCACTATGTAGTTTAAAACGTTGAGCAAAATATAGCTTGTATAATGTTATTCCATACAATAAAAATATGATTTAGATCAAATTCAAAGTATTGGTGTGCTATCATTTTCTTTTAATCGTCTTCAATGCATACTAAATGATTAACATTCAAATCAAGTTACTTATGGGTCACATACGTATTTCTAAAACTTTGTGTTTTAAAATACATACTTATCTATTCCCATTCAACTTGACTGAGTGTTCTTCAACAAAAGGTAACAAACACACACCATATGTTCAGTAAGTTTTTCATTTGTATAAAATAGAAGTACTATGCATGCATAGTTTGGATATATTACTAAAAATATATTAGATATTTTGCTAAATACTACTTCTGTCCACAAATAATACACATTGTACATCTCACATACACATACTGAACAACTGATAAACTACGACTACATGTCTGTGTACAGAGAGATGTCTAAGGTCGACGAAATTAAAAACTACCAAACTCACCTGGGGCCAGCTCTACGAATAAGGATTGCCGTGACTCTAATTCGCAGAGCCAGCTCTGCGAATAGACACTTCCATAGCGGCCGAAATTTTGGATGTATATATCTATTTCTAAACATAGTGTAATTGTAAAAAATAATTCAATATAGATTTATATGACATACATGTACACTACTGGTGAATTTTCCAATGATCACACAATAACACAATTTACAGAAAACAAGATACTGTACAAAAACATACAAACCGAATAAATGAAAGATTGGGACTAAAATATGTTGAGAAAGTACTAAACTATGCATCGCCATATCTCACGGCTACATACGCCGTATATAGTTGATATGAACATGGCCTTGTAAAGGCAGTGTGAGTGATCAAGCCGTGAAACCGACGATGGGTACACCATGCGTCTATTATTCAGTTCTTAATACAGAATGTCATAACGTCCCCTATTGAGCATAGTTTTCCTCACCGTGAAATTGATAAAAATGGTATAAACTTTAGGTGTTTCAAATGGTAACGATATTGTGACCTGTGCTTTTTGTCGTCTGATCATATGCAAGAGTGAGTCACACGCGTGGTGACATTTCTTATCTCTCGTTACACTATTTTAGGACTGATTAAAACTTCTAGCTGTCTGATTGTGTGTTCAAGGTAGCGGAGTTTTGGCAATGCAAATAACAACCAAAAATTATATGGGGACGGTCCAGTATCATTTTCTCACACCAAATACTTCCATAAAGACTATCAGAACCAAGCAAATGATACACTAGTCTTTTAATGTACAATGTGCAAGAATCAACTTAAAAAGTATTACTGTAATGGGTGTTGAGCAAACACATCTTCAATAGTTTCGCTCACTACTCAATGAAACATATGCTTTAAATATTTACATGTCAATCGAGTAAATTCTTGAGTGATGAGAGTCATGAACTAAGGTAGTATGTGTTGTATGCTCCCTGGGGAGTTGAGAAGGTAATGTAGAGTGACAAGGGTGCCAATGATCTAGTGATAATGTCAAGTCGACCGGATGTGATAAATTTAAATTCCCACTGTAAATGATTTCATTTATATTTATTTGACAACAAAACTGACGAGACGAACAATGACAAATTTGACAACATGGTGACACGGACTTTGAAGATGACAAAGACAATTATGTTGACAATGACAACATTGTTGGTGATAAAGAGGCTGGCGCATTTAATGGCATATTGACATTAAAAAAAAATAAAAATGAGAATGACAATAACAGAATCAACCACAAAAAGTTGACAAGAATAATGAGAAACGTGACAAAGATGATGAAAAGACGACAATGTCAGTGACGTGAAACCAACTATACTAGGAACAACTTTGGGTCATCAGTAGTAAGGTGAAGAAAATCCTCAAGCATTACATTAAAATGATAAAAGTTGTCAACGTGACTGCTGTACTCTGTCACCTATGACTGGTTTCCTATCACCATTCCTGCCCCAACCGCTCTCAGATAAGGCCCCTATAAAAAGGTATTGCGCAGCTCTGCATGCACTTCTTTCTTTTTGGTGTTTAGAGAAGACAACGTATAAGGTAATACACTTCTCATAGTTCTCATATTGAAGCAGTTGTAAGTGTTTGCAGCTCTACCGTTGAGCACCCTATTATTTGGCATAATCAGAGTGTTCTCATGATTATTGAAATGTGTGGAAATATTTCATAATTAAAACTAAATTCAATATATCATAATATCGTAATAGTATACACGTAGTTCAATCGTTTTGGTATGGTGTCTGAACTGTATGTTCGGGGTCTGGTACACCAGTAACTCCATAGTGTCTTCGTGGGTTCGTTAGGTGCAATTAGATTTAACACTGGTGTATTTCTAATGAGAGAAAAAACACATTAAGATACTGAAACTATATTTGACACCATTTATTTATTTATTTTAGTTAAAGAGAATCTCTTATTTAATACTAAAATCTATTTTAGTTGAAAAAAACGCAAAGGGAAAATCTAATCAAGCACAGATTTAACCTATTACGAAATAATTGACTATAAACCAACCAAATGACATTTTCATGTTCACTAAAACCATTGAAGCTGTCCTGCAGTTTGCAGGAAGACATTCTTATGTATGTTCTCTAGTTAAATTTAAGATTTAGACCAATTGTACTAAATAGATTCTTTGCTGTATTCGATTCCCGTTTGGTTACTAAAATAAAATGGAACCAGATCATTTTAGCTGACCTTTTGACCATGTCTTCAGCTAGAATTACTTTCGATTATTGGTGTCCAGTTTTCTCACTACAAACCAAAGACTGTTTGTACAATTGACCCACAGTGACAACGTATATTGTGTCTACCTACACAAACCATTCCGTTGCTTTTACATTTGATATGTGCAAGACCCCAAGAAACATGCATGTGTTTCAGGATGTTTCGTCAAGTGTTGTTCGTCCTAGGCCTGACGGTGTCAAGTGTCTACGCGCAAGAGTATGTATACAATTTGGGGTTTTTCCTCACCTATATAACAAGAGCAACAGATAAATGGAATAAATGTTAACATAAGGGACGGACCCATTACTTAAAACAGTATTGAAATACTTTTGCAATACTGCAATAAAATATTTCATTAAGATATTGCAATGCTTTTACAAAGGAGTTGCTAAGGTTTCCAATACGTTGCTGTATAAGTAGGTATTTGAGTAAGTAGTAAAAGCACGGTACATTGTTATCCGAGAAACATATGACAAATTATATTTTTAAAATGATTCCCTTTCGCTGAAAAGGTGTTAACAACGCAATAAGCTTTTTATATATCTTATCATCGTATCTTATCTACTACCTGAGTAACTAGTGCAACCTTCAAGTTATCATAATTGCATTGTGCGGAAACATATTGTAAGTCATTCATATGGTATAACATCCATTTGAAACTAAAAAACATATTGCAAAGTATTAACCAATACTGCCATACTTTTTCAGAATTATTACACTACACTGAAATACATTACTGAATTTATAAAAGAAGTGTACGGTTTGCAATACTGCAATACTTGCAATTTTTAGTATTACTGATTCACATCCAGAAGAAGCCACCAACATAATACACAGTTACTCCTCATAAATGTTAGACGCATTGATAAATAATGCCGGATGTTCAAAATTTTAAGATAGACGCCAGTTTCAAGTTGGCCATTCTACTATTAAAGCCCAGGACGTTACTAAAATAACAGTAAAACTTCTAAGTGAGACCACACGGTGTGTGGCCACAAGTGGTCTAAGTAGATAAGTAGTCTCTTTTAGGAGGTTTGAAGGGGTCTCTCATTGATGGAACTGGAAAACTGGCTTAATTTTTTTAGATGGTCGCTTTCCACCAAAAATATTTACGTTGTATGCAATTTGAAAATAAACACACGTCACAACTTCCTTTACATACTTTGTCAGTTTCGCGTCTTCATACTGCACACTGCCTTTACCGGTCCATGTATCTTATCAACCAATGACTATATATTCATTGGGTTATCGGATTGGCTAGGAACCCGATACAGGGACCCGATATGGAAATCCATATCGGGTCTAGACCCGATACAGCTTTTTGACCGGACTACTTTTTTCCTATTTCACAAACAATCATTTCTTCTGGGAGGGGGTACTTGGTATTGGCCAATTGGTCACTGTTCATTGTTATGTTTTCCCCAAAACAATACAAAAAATAATGACAGCAATAATAAATATAAGAATACAAATGTTAAAAAAGAATCTATGCTTTTATTACAAACACTACGTCAATGACACTTCTATGTGAAAGTATACAATGTACTAACACAATAAACCACGAACTACAAAGGATCACGTAATGCGTGCAATGGCGTTCAGAGAAATGCGGTGTGCGTTATTGTTTGAACGGTTGACGTTTGAAAGAACACGTCAAGGGCACTGTGTTTACGCTGGTCGCTCTGTATTCTAAGAAACCTTTTGTAAACACAAGCCAGAACAAGCCAGATATTTCATTGACAGTCTGAATATTCTGGTCATTTTAGTATATACATGTACTGTTAGTATGTATATAATGCATCTAACAAAATAGATGGTTATAAAAATGCCATGGGACCATTCAAATCACCTGGATATGCACCCCAATTGACGTTATCAGGACGAGAAGATTCGAATCGGCAGTCTACCTGTAGACTATTAGTGTATTCATGTGCGTTTTGAAACTTGGCTTATTTATGATTATCTGTTCATCAACTGCATTATATATTAGAAACATTGCGTATTTGGGACATTGGTTGATAAATAAAGAACGCAGTTCCCTCCCCATATGACTGTTGTGTATCGGACTCATCTGCGGGCTGCACTCTAGCACAGTGAAATTGGAATTAATAGTCTTAGTTAATACTCGATAAGGTTAATGCTGAGTGTCCGTCAACTATATCTTATTGCTACTATGTATATTAATAAACATAGTCCCAACTTTAACCTAATGCAAAAACACACAACAGTATAACCTATGTACATTAACTTTTTCAGCCATTAACTTTCAAGTTGTTCGTGCAGATTCAGCACAGCACTGCTATGCCCAGCCTGGAAAAAGAAAAACCACAACCCCAACCAACCTGTCTGGTACTCTGTTTTAGGTGCACATGCACTGTCAAGGCCATCGAGGACGCTGCGGGCAACCGGGAGTTGTTCTTTGTGGGTCAGGTGAGGAATGAGTCAATTGCGGATGCCTGCGACTATGCCGTTGCGACCGAGTCATCTTGCTACACGTGAGTAATATGATGTGATGTGATATGAAATGACGTGCTTATTTGATATGTGATGTTTTATAGTGTGGTGTGGTGTGGAGTTGTGTGAAGTGATAACGGCCTATTATAGTCGAACTTTTGCATGTAGCTTTCGTGGCCTGTAGATATTTGTTAACGTATTCATAAATCAATATTCTTTGCCTACTGTGTTTCCTCACGTGTTTCCTCCTACCTTGCCCAGGGCGTGCCAAGACGCCGGCCGTAATTGGCAGCGCGACAAGGGCGTGTGCGGGGAGCACTATCAGGTGCGTGCACGTGATCACACGCACTCACCCTGACTCACACGTACTCATATACACCCACGTCTGCTCTGTGAGGGCAGTGGCATATTCAATGTGGGCAGCGGATAGATATCGTCCCTACATATAGACTTCCTATACACGATGGGACCTGTCCGTGTAGATACCTGCCATTTAAAGACACCTGTATTTTGTGGTATTTTTTAACTTCTGCCATTTCCTCTATAACAATATAAAATGTTTATATTTTAAGGCACAGCATGACCTATCTTATGTGAACATGTTTCACTTCTACCATTCCCAATATATCTTACATACAGTGAACCCCTCTTTTAAGTACACCGGTCTTACATGGGCACTTTGTGAAAAAAGCTTCCGCTGTGTTTAAAACTAGGGACAGACAAAGCTGATGATTGGAGCCAAATCAGCCACTTTATTGGAGCCATTTTTAGTATTGAGACATTTCTTCTATTCATTTAATAATAGGCAAAACAATGATAGTTCTTTATACCTGCTTTAATGTCCAAATTGTCCAAAATGTTTTCCAAAATACATATATTTTGGACAACATTTCGGAAAACATTTTGCACAATTTGGACATTAAAGCATGTATAGATAACTGTCATTGTTTTTACTACTATTAAATCAATATGAGAGGACCAGCCACAGCTCAAATCTTAAATCTAGCAAAGACATAATTTCTTCACCAACAAAATAGAGAACCGAATCAAAGTCCTCTTTCTAACCTTTCTAACTGCAATCCCCAGTTATAATCATCCATCGCACAGTACATTTATTAACTTCTACCCACCTAAGTCAGCATTTGAATCTCCATTCTCATTTGTAATCTCTGCGAGGCAATCTGAAACCGTGGAGATCAAGACTTAACCAGTGAAACGTGCATATCATGTTTCACACCGACAGGTTTCAAAGATGATAATTCCATGTTATTTTTTTATTATTTATATGAATAATGGTATAGTACACAACGACCGTGTGAGGTGTAGGAAACTGTTACGTTCAGACTGCTGCCACCGTCTGCTTCAGGACAACCTGCCTGAATGTTACGGCGATGGGTGGTGTAAGACCATACAGTCTAAAAAGCCCGGTGGCAACCCCGCCGGTACCTTCCTGCTCCGCGCCTTTGCTGACCTCAGCGGCTGTGGTGAGTGCGTTATGTTCATTTGCAGCTGGGCACCTTCGTCCTTAATATATTTACTCAAATCGTCTATTTTCACGGCTTGATCACTCACATTCTGCCTTTACAAGTCATTGTTCATACATACTGCGTATATAGCCGTGAGATATGACGATACCTTAACTCCCTGGCCCTCAAAACCTACTATTAGAGTATCTAAATAAGTGTGTAAACCTAATGGCTGAAATGATACTGCAAGGATACTGTAACGGCCATCTTGACGGCCATCTTGAAAGTCTCGGATATTGACCACATGTCTACCTATTTTTTTTTAAATACTAAGGGTATGATTTTTCAAAAAAAAAATTACAATCAGGAGCAGCGCTTTTATGTTCACATACACCCTGTAGCCACTGGAGTATTCCTACTCATATGTTTCTATTGGGTTTGCAAGATTAGTGTTACGGGGGTCACGTCTGCGACAATTTTACATTTTCTGTTCTAACCACGGGCGTGGCGGTAAAATATATGTAGTTATAGGTGATTTGATGCAATTTTCTGATACTTTAAAATTTGGAGAACTTCCACACCAAGTCCAATATTAAACCAATGAACGGCCTTAACATTTCAATCTCATATTTATATATACATTTTATATGAACATCTTAATTGAAAAAAACATAATGTACCACCCAACGACACCAGTTGGAGCGCATATATCACAGAGGAAGTGGCTCAGGTATATTATTAGCATTTTTTAGAAAGACTGATTTTAGGTTGAAATATAATGTATCTTACTTCAACAGTGTCCTGGGAGTCAAGACTTAACCAGTGAAACATGCATATCATATTTCAGACCGACAGGTTTCAAAGATGATAATTCCATAATGTTACTAGTGAACATTTGATTCTACTGTCTTTGATCTATTTTTACTGCCTTAATATCTTCTAACGTGGTCTAAAGTGTTCTTAATGTTTTTTTTTTCATTTTAAGAACACTTTAGACCATGTTAGAAGATCAGCAGTAAAAATACAACAAAGAGAATAGAATCAAATGCGACCATATGCTGCATACATACTCTCAAGAATGACGGGCGTATAAATTTACAAGTGCCTTAAAGCTTACAGCTGCTCAGCATTATAATTTTTTAGATTCATATCTTGAGACTGAAATAGCTTTAATTGTTTTCATAATGTACCCCGTCAACAGCTGACGAAGGCAAGGATTTCACCGACCTGGAGGTAGCGCAGGCTGACTACCAGCAGACCCTGTGCTGCCGGGATGCCGGAGACGGCAGCTCGGAGCAGACGGCATGCACTCCTGGTGGAACTTCACCCGAGGACTGCCAGTGTGAGCTGAAAAGCCAGTGAGTGCCTACCCTTTGTTATGCTGAACACTTAATTCTATTTTGCACATTATACACTATTTCCTTTGCATAATACATGTATATTATTCTATTCGTCTGTGTAGTGTAACACCCTCAGCGAGCGTGCCAATGGCGTGGGCCAGCTGTGTTCCCAATAAGCCCTGAAAATATGTATCAATAGAAAACATACGTCTGTGGTTTTAGATCTGGGTGTTACACATGTGAAAACAAAACCATGCATTTGTGTGATAAATATAAAACATGCCTCTGCTGTTGTTTAAGCTGTGAGTGCGGCACCTTGATCGCGGAAATGACCGCGCCAGGTTTTGTCCGACCTGGTGTCCAACCGGTTCCTCTGTTCACTGTGGGTAAGAGAGACATTTTTTACTACCCGTATCTGAAGATTTAGCATTTGTTGTCTACTGTTGCAACATCAAAAAACAAAACAAAAACACACACAAAAACCACACGCACGCACACATAATACACACATACATACAACACACACACACACACACACACACACACACACACACACACACACACACACACACACACACACACACACACACACACACACACACACACACACACACACACACACACACACACACACACACACACACACACACACACACACACACACACACACACAAACACACACACACACACACACACACACACACACACACACACACACACACACACACACACACACACACACACACACACACACACACACACACACACACACACACACACACACACACACACACGCTGAAATATTATCAAATTTACCCAAAGATGCGTCTGGTGTTCAAGCAGATATACCCGACCACATTAAATTGAGGTTGTACTGGATTTGTACAACATCCAGCAGGTGTTTTTAAATATTGCTATCGACAGCTATCAACAGCAGCAGTTTGCGTATATAACTGCTATCGTCTGGTTACCTTTGCAATGCTGTGGTCACGTGGTAAACAGATTCTTTTTGGCTTCAATATGTATGATCGTGGACATTAGCCCCTCATGATTTACCACGTTTTCTGGTTGTTGCAGCCAAGATGTTCGAGGGTAATGACCTGATCAAGTGGGAAGACGAGGACTGCTTGCTATTCCCCCCGTACGAAGGGCAGCCCGAGCCCGACCTGTGCACGGCCTTCTGCAAGGAAAAGTGTAAGCGAACACGTGTACTCTTACATCTCAACGTTTTCTAATATAAATGTGCGCTTTGATTTTAAAACGAAGAACGGATGGGCTTAAAACTTAAACAAACAGCTACAATCTCAAATGTAAGATGATTCTCCCGAACTCATCTAATAAAATCAAGGGCTCTCTAATCAACCGGATAGCATCTACAATCTCAAATGAAAAAAAAAACCACATTCTGCCAGCTGATACGTAAGAAAAAAGCTCTTAAATCTCCAACCTCAAATGGAGATTCATTTTTCTTAAAGAAATAAAAATTCAAATGTAAAAATATCAAGCAATAGCTTTTGAAAAATATTCTCCTAATTCGCTTGAATTAGCTTTTGATTTTAAATTGCTTAAATCAATGAGATTCGGGCTTATTAGACATTTCTTTAATTTTTATTGTACTTATGACTCTATACTTGTGCTCTTTTAGACAATGAACAGAAAGCCGCAGATCTCACTCTGAGCGGAGATCACCCGCATGTAAGTACATACGGTTGGACTCAACCTTGATCAACCTTGAAGGGATGCAATACGCATATCAGAAATATCTAGTTGTCAGAGCGATAAATAATGCAGTATAACATGAAATGAATATCCCCCTAACAGTTTGTATAAACTTGAGCCAGCAGAGTTTGAAAAATAGGACATACTAATCTTGTTTATAACTCTCTATTCCTTAGCGCGATCATTAGATTACAATAACGTATTATTGCGCATTTGGATATGAATGGGTAAGACAAAATCAAATTATGGACACATCAAGTTTCCACCAGTCCTACAAGTGCGTATCGACCAATCAAAGCGCAACATGTGAGGCTCGCAAACAAAAGCACGTGGCATGTTTAGATCTCATTGTGTTGGCGTGGCCTCACTGCACGATAATCATTGGCACGTTGACGAGGGTGGGGTATTCAATCAGAGCTAGAACCATGACTCTAAACCACATGATATTTTTCCTCAGCGCGCGGGTTACAAACTGGGTGAGGTGATGTGCGCCATCTACAAGCAGCAAGCGGGAAATAGCTACGAAGCCATCAACAATGCGAATCTCACCATCCATGGCAGGGGTGAGTTAATGAGCAGTGAATGTGTCATTGAGCCGCTCAAACTCCACAGTGTTGGGTCTGCTACATATGATATAAATAACCTTCTAGTCTGCAGCAGGGTGAGTACTAAGCAACTACTCATCGTGCACACCAAGGTTTAGTTGCTGCTCAAAATTGTGAGTGTGAGCAGCTACTCAGTGGACTCAGGGGGCTTGGGGGACTCATTCTCAGTGCATACAGCAACAGGGTAAGTCACATCCATTAGAAGACCAATGTGAACTCCCGTAAAGAGAACACCACGTCATTTTGTGGAACTTACCTGAGTCCAGTCTCAATTGTTTTCCTAATGAAGTTTACGTTGAATCCACTCCTATGAAGAGACAACCTCTACAATGAGGCCGTTTTTACGATTTCATGACCTCCATAAAGATACCAGCGTAAACATTCTTAATGCGACCATCTCTATATTGACAACACCATAAGCCAGTCCCCATGGTTATCTTATCAACTAGAGGTTCGATTGAGGCCACTCCTATTAAGAGACCATCTTTACAACAAGGGGGCCTTTTTTCGTTTCAGACCACCATAAAAAAACTCAGTGTTGAATTAACCTGATGTCGTCTGTCTCAATGGTCGGCTTAATACTAGATGACCAATCATATAAACCTGTTCCCTCTTGCAGGTGAAGGGCTCCGGCTGCAACCAGGTAGGCTGGGCGAACCTCTACATGTATGGCTGGGAGAACCTCTGCTGTGACGACAATGGCGAGTGGTTGGCATGCGCCTAGAGGGCGGGTGCCACTGGGGCACTTTGGTGCAATCAATATTGAAAGAATGACTTGAATAAACCTGATTGTTCTTCATTTCTAGAGTTTATTGCTGTTTTTCGCAGAATTGTTTGACTATCATAGTTTTATAGTTTGAAACCACCTGAATAACAACGTAGGCTCTGAGAAAATAGGACTAACTTTGGATATTCATTCATAAACAAGTGTACCATAATAGATTGATTGTACATTCCAAAATATTTCATATAATAGTTTTCAAACAAAGTACTTTAATACAAATATTACAATACCATGATATAATGTACATACATTATATATAGTGAAAAGAGTAATGTCAATTCATATATGAAAATAAAAAAAGTATACCACAATAATATACAATTTATATCTACATATAGAAAACATTTATTATAATGTATTATTACATATATCTAATACATAATATTTTTGTATTTAAATGTAATGCATGCAATTGATTGGTGTCAATAAATACTTTAAAGATTATAAGACAATGAGAAGAGGGCTTTTTACACGTCAATGAAATCCCTTAAGTGCGCCACCTTCCCAAACCCCGGATCTGCTTTTGATATATCCGCATATGACATAAAAGTGTATAATGTTTGGATAATTTTGAAAATGCAGAGAGAAGAGGGTATATAATATATTCTTGTCACAATTCAACCACTGCTGTATATTGACTCTCACCTTGAATTGAATGGCTGAGTATCATAAATTATTCAGTATAACTGTCAGTCATTTCTTCATTCTGACCAATTGTCAATTATTACTTAGTACAGTGCAAACCTATTTAAGGCATTGAACTATGAAAGTGACACATATGTCTTTTAAAATATGGACATGTGATTTTACGGACGATATTCCTTAATGGGGGTTGGGTTTGATAACTTGGTAATATAGGAACAAAGCAGAAGCCTTTTGTTAACAATTTACGACGACTAAAGAATATACTGCACTGGCAAAATAAGTTTAATCACAACTTAACTTCATCAATGAAGCTATAGGCACGATTTCTAAAACTGTATTTAATCTATTGTAGTAGTACGCCTATACAGACTTATATTGATTAGAACGTGCTTGACAACATTTCATCGCTGATCATAAGGATGTGTGCAGTGCTGTTAAAACTTGGCTTTTATTAATCAGGAGTAAATCTTTTTCGTTATCGTTTGTGTAAGTATAAAGAATAACTACCAGTACCTCAACTAGCCTTGATGGACGCCAACCTCAAAACATAGAGTTGTCATACAGCTGGGGACTCAAATTGATAGTTATACAAGTTCAACAATTGTTTCTAAACAAGGATAATAATCAGTTCATACACTAAGCTTTCGACAGCATCCGCCATCTTGATCACAGAATGACGTCAACCACTGTGATCAAGATGGCGGATGCTGTCGAAAGCTTAGTGTATGAACTGATTATCGTCCTTGTTTAGAAACTATTGTTGAACTTGTATATATCATATCCAGGATAAATGAATTTCCATCAAAAGAAATTGATAGTTGTAATGGATTATCATTAAGAGAAAGGGGTCAACGACCAAGTCCAAACCTACTGCACACAAAAGTGTATACTTATTTCACTAAAAAGTTGATAGAATTAAGTGGGTGTGACACTTTGCAAAGGCGAGGTAAGCACATGATAATCTCTGTCAACCCAAACCTTCTCATGCTCGCTTACTTTCCATCTGGAGTCTCGCGAACGAAGTAGTGATGATTGAGCCTAAGAACATGAAGAAAATAGGCCAAGATGGCGGTCAATATGACGGTCATGATGGCGGCCAAGATGGCGGTGAAGATGGCGACCAAGAGGACCAGGATGAGAGCATCAGCCGGGCAAGCCGCACACTTGTGGAGGTGTGTCATATATTATCATAGCTATGGACATTTAACCCACATGCTTGTATTTAGACATCCAATTTTAATTTACCATATATATGACAATCCCCATTACTCAACACTATAAGTGTCATCTTGCAGCGAATGGTGCAGATGAATCTTTTGACTAAGAGATCGGCAATTAGAGATGCAGTTGGCTTCTTGTTTTTTTTTCATTTTTTCTAGACAATCTACTCTGCACATATGATATTATGAGTCTGCTCATGTTTTGTAACAATTGCCAGTGACGATCATTTATTTTCCTAAAAAATAATTCCACTCTCTCTTCCACCCATCCCTGAATATCAATTTGTT
>CM032665.1:39587557-39604456 GCA_019095985.1 Streblospio benedicti
TTTTATCGAGCAGGGCCCGGGGCGGGGCCCCGGGGACCGGGGGCATCCCGGGGCCCCGGGCCCCCCTTTTCCAACGGCCCGTTTCCCCGGGCACCGCGTTTTACTTTTTTTAAACCCCCCTCCCCCTTTCCTTTTTCCTCCCCGGTTTTACGAGAGTTCCGGTTCCGGGTCGACGTTTTTCTGGGGTTTTACGGGGTATCTCCCCCCCTTTACCTAAGCCCTTTTACAACCCCAGTTTCCAAACCCCAATTTTCTCATCAGGCAACCTTCGCCGCTTTTCCCTCTTTTTAAAAGTCCTCGGTTTAAGGGCGATCTGGGCCCCCCGCCCCCGGGTTTTACGCGGGAAGCCCCGGCGACCCCCTTTTTCCCCGGTTTTACAAAGGTTACCCCCGGCCCCCTTTCCCCCTTTCCTTAATTTCTACTTTTTCCCCCGGACGACGACGGAGATCCCCCCTTTCCTAGCCGCCTAGCTCCGGGGGAAAATTTTTGAATGTTAATGAACTTTGTTTTTCGGTTTAGTCAATATGAATAGTAGCCAGGTAACTTTGATAAACATACTAGGAGAAATGGGGTGGTGGGTTATTGTTGTAGTACAAGCAGCAGGTTTGTGATATATATCCATTAACTTTTGAAACACAACGCTCAAATTTCGCATGTTGTTATTGTAACCCGAGACAATTAATGTTAACATTAAAACTTGGTGCTATTTATACACTGTGACTAAGACGTGTGTTGAATTTTGGCTCTTGGTGACCCCATTTAATTACACAAGAAACGTGACTGTATTATTTGTAACTACTAGTACTGAGTCCAATGCCTGTTCTGAGTACCTTTGTTATGATTATTTTTGGAAACTCTGTAGCATTCAAAGAATGTGTTATCGTGTATTCAATAACAATAGTCGAGGTCATCACTATCATGAAGATTGAAGTCGGTAACCTATTTCGTTTTTAAATTAGGACGAATGTAGCTTGTTACCTTGCAACTTTCTCTTGCTAGGTGACGCAGCCAATACAAGAATGGTGTATAGGCCTGATTCACCTTTAATAACAAGCTGCCTACTAGGGGGCTACAATTGAAAAAAAATGTATCATGGGCTACGAGGGTATGAAGCTATTATGGGGTGATGGTGGGGCTGATAGTTTCAAACAAATTTAGGCGGGTTTGTGTGCTAAAATCATATCATAATGGTTTCATTTTTTCATACACACCCTGGGCTAAAATAAACGTAAGCCTCCTTACTGGGGGAGTACAGTAGAACCTCTCTATTAGAACCACCTTTGGGACCAGTGTTTGGTGGTCTCAATAGAGAGGTGGTCTCAATATGGAGGTTCATTTTGGTAGCTTTATTAGAGGTTTGGTACCGTAAGAATTGGTCGTGTTATAGAGATGGTCTCAATGAATAGGTGGTCTCAATTGGAGGTTATGCTGTACAAACTTACAAGATGACGTGTAGTGTCGTCCTTTTCAGGCCCAGGTGTACGAACCTGAGTCAGTAGCAGACGACGGTGTCCGTCTACACAGCGCAGTTGCCCGGATCCTGCGGGAGCGACGGCACGGCCGGCAGCTCCTGGATAAGGTGATCCAGAAGGTCACTGCCACTCTGCAAGTGCAGGAGCCTGTGGCGTCTGGATCTCGAACACCTGCTCTCAAAGATCAGGGACCAAAAGAGACTCAGACTCCTCACAAGGAGCACGCGAAATCCAGATCAAAGACACAGACTCATGAGAATGATCTGTCGACCGGCGATGCTGCGCAAGAAGGGGGATCTAGAATAGATAGCCAGAATCCCGAGCATGCTAATCTGGTCCCATGTAAGGAGCAGTCTGGGGAGGGTGGCCCTCGGGTGCCGGTCACTCTGGCACGGATCGCCCCTCGGCTCATCTACCCGCGTTGCCAGACTCTTATCTATGTGGAGGTAAGGCTAGAATAGTTATACTGATTAACTTTTGTAACCGAACCGTATGATTTTGTCTGTGTCGTTTGACAACTACATATTGACGACGATATGGACGTCATCAAATGTATATGCAATTAAAATTGTCTGAGTATCTTCAAGTGTGTTATTATTGGTTAGAATATTAGTATACATGTATTTTGAATACTGTGTTCTCCGTCACGGTATTATCTCTACAGATACTTGAAACATACTTTGCATTGCTGATATGTTACTAAACAGGTAAATCGTTTTACGGTTGCAGATTTGAATAACGTCTACAATAAACCCTAATTCACCACAGTGCATGTCTGATTGAATGTCACAGGGAAGCGGGGGTGGGGGTGGGTAAATGAGACACCCATGTTGGTAAATGAGAGCTTAATTTAAGCTTACTTCCAGGCAACAATAGTAGGCATTATGAAAGGGTTAAACTAATAAATATGGCTTCTTGCAGGACGGCGAGGGTGGCGGGGACCTGATTGACGCGGAGGAATTTGCACAGTTCCTACAGGAGCTGAAGAAGACAGTGGAGGAGATTGTGGAGGAGGAAAAAGAAGAGGCAGAAGATGAGGAGGGGTAATTGACGATAAGCAAGCATTAGATTGATGACGACTGTAAAGGATATAAAGAGTAGAATCTCTTCATTAAGACCAACTAGGAGCTGGGCTAAAGTAATCTCAATAGTTATGTTATTAATGGTCTTGTTATGAATGGTCGCAGTGGTCTCCTTATGGAGGTTTGTAATCGCAATCGCAGAGAGGTTGTTTTAATTGGATGTACTATTGTATCGCATTTGGCGTTGTTACTGTTAGTGATGAGCTAGACATGTGTATTAATGAAGTAGAAAAAAGGGTAGCTATAAGACTTGTGTCTCTCGAATCACCATGAGTAGATTGCAATGGGATGTCACAAAGAACCGACCCATTGACACATCCAGACTGTTCAAGACGATGCGCATAGTATTTGAGTGTCGTGAGCTTGGGCTGGGTGAAATCATTGGTGTTGACAATTGTTACCACCGCCATTTGAAAATAGCCCTTTGCAATATTGTGGTATAAATGACTGGATAAAACATGAAATCTTGCATGTCACATAGTTTGGGGCAGTGATAACTTCTACCCACTGATTGACTTCCTACACATGCAGCCACCTGGTGACGGTATAGGAAGTCCCTCACGATGGGTGGTGCAATGCCACGAAAACATTCTGACATGTAAGTTTAAATGATTTCTCCCAAAAAATGATAGTATAATTTATATTCAATGCGTTAATATCAAATTGAATATATATTTTAGTCTTTCTATCTTTGTTATACTTCACCTCTGCTGAAAATTTAATTCGGGTTTTCAGATTGGGTACAGTATTTATGCAAACATGTTTACGTTAACAACACTACGTTAACAACATAATATTAGTATATGGCTTGTATGGTTATAAGTCCATGATTTATAGATTTATTGTTGTCCTAGTAGTAATAATAACATTTATAGCTGAAATCAAATATCAAAGGGTCACACTATCGTGATTAGAGAAGGACTATGTAGGACACCCAAAATAAAATTAATGATCTCCCAAAAGGGATGGGTCTTAATTCTAAATTAAGAGATGTCTCAAGTCGTTGTGAAACAGGTATTGTAGAACAGTACATGTATAAATATTTTACGATTCAGGCCTCATAATTATGGTCTCCTCAATAGGGCCACTTGCAAAGGAGTAGTAATATAGTAAACGCGAACAACCTGTATTCTTGTAGAGGTGTTGTCTTTTAAAATAGTTAACGCGAACAACCTAATTTTTAACTCTTGTAAAACGTTGCCTCACTCTCTCTGGAGTAAATGTTGGAGCAGTAACTCCAACATGAAATATTAATGACACAGTTGAAGTCATCCTTGACCCTATATAATAGCACGTCAACTACAATTGATAAAAGTAGGACAGCGCGGACAATAATATATTATTAGCTTATAACTGTCTAGAAAACCGACAAAAGTCACAGTCTGACAGTCACGACTGTTAATCTATGATGGGATAACTGGCCATAATTGGTTCAGCTTCAATTATCGGCATTGTCTGCCCCTAGCATTACAACCCAACTTTCCTACAAGGACGGTCTTAGATGTTGCATTATGGAACGAATCTGGAACTAACTATTAATCTACGTGGATATATAAATGAGCGTCTCCCCGTGTGCATTATGAATGGGTTTATTAGCCGTAATTGTTATGGAGTAGAATTCGTCTGCAAAATTGATGAAATCAACAATAATGACGTTTGCAAGCCTGGTAAATGTCTCTATTGCGTCCATTGGGTCACTAGTTAATCATAACGATACACATATAGACATTCGGTCAGTAATAACTTACATTAATGCTCCATGTGATTTGATCAATCTTAACTAATACAGACATGAACAAGGAAACGTGGGCAGTGTTTGGTCAAATGGATTCCCTGTTAAGCATATACTCTTTCGTGATGTTGTATTATGTATAACTTTACATTAAACTTTAAAACTATACATTACACTTGCCGTGGATGTCCAGGATACGCCCAGCAGCCGCATTATGTTCGGTATCAACAACTAAGTGGAAGTACTGTAAAAAAGATATCCAGGGGCTGTACTGCTCAGTCGACCCGTTTACACCAGGTCATTCGCGTCTTTGTCACTCAACGTTTTGCCTTTCTCAACTCCCTGGAGAGCATACAACACTGGCTGCATACAGCAATTGCTGCTGTAACACACACGTGCTAATTACTCGCCTACCTGTACACTTTTACGCGTAGGTACCACGGAGCAGTGTGCAACCTGGTAGGGGAAGGTTTGCTCAACACTCACCATCAGACCCGACCGTGAATCGAACTCAGGAGTCCAACTCCCTATCCATTCGCCCACGGACTTTGTGTCAATTGTTATAGAGTAAATCAATGTCATAAAGGATCCAGAAGGACGTGCACAACGCTATGTCCAGCTACCAGCATCACATGGTTGAAAGCCATCACAATGGTGTGGTCTCTGACGGCGGGATGCCATCTGTAGAAACGATGAGTGCCACTGGTGGCGTCGTGATAGCTGAAGTCCACGAAACGGTGAAGAAGACATCGAATCGTGCAAAAATCAAGAATCTTCGGAGACAGAGTGTTGCTGTGGGCAGCAACAGCACAAACAACAGCAGCAGCGACAGCAGCAGAAACAACAACAGCAACAGCAGTGACAGCAACAGAAACAGCAACACCAGTGGCAATAGTGGCAGTAACAGACACAACAGCAGTGGCAGCACAGACATCACGAGTGAAGGATGTGAAGTGGATGTTGAACGAGGACAGGAACGAACCAGTGAGAACCAGAGCTTAGCCACGGCAGTGGCAGCAGAGGTAATAATACTGAAGCTCAAGCTTTTCTATACTGTATTCATGTTTGTCACAACGGAGATTCATATATCAAGGTTGGGATAAAAATTACCAAGTTTATCATTCTATTTTCCTGAATGATGAGCAATCGAGCTTTTAGCCAAAGCTTTTCAGAAGCCCGTGGCTGTGGGCGAAAGCGCGATTGCTTTTTTAATAAATAATCATTAATGTGATGAAAGTCTACTATATAGGGAGGTAGATAAAGTAGAGCTTAATAGTTGATGCCATGGATCCCACGATCAAATACAAAGGTTGCCATCTTGACCGCCATCTTGTATTTATCGATTGTCTTTATTTGTGTTTATAGTTTGAACTAGTGTCTGAAGCCAATGGACACCAGATTGCTAGTGGCCAGGAACATCAGGCCTCAAGACCAGCAGCAGTAAGTCCTTTTTAAACATTAAAACATGTTTGTGAATTTTACATTGGGCAATTACCCTTTAATCAGGTGACCAAAATAGACTAACGTATATGTCATATGTCCATACTTTGCTATAATGAAGGCAATTTTGTTTTTTTGTTTCCATGCAGACTAGCAATGCAAATGCAAAAGACTCAGCAGAACCGCAGAGTGTTGACACTCTTCGTGCCACTACTGCAAACCACAGTCCTGCAAGCAGAGTTAGCCACAGATCATTTTCGGGGTCTTCAATGCCATCTCACAACAACCGCCATTGTTCTTTCTCTGTTGTTCAAGAGGAGGACGAAGCAGATGTTTTCTCTATTACCGAAGATGATGTTAGAGAAAAGAGGCACCTGTCAGACCTGGACCTTTCACAAGAGGATCTGTCATGCACAGATTCTTGGTCGTCACTGAGTAGTTATAACCGCAAAGTATGTATTCAGTTGATTTTTGTACTTCGTGAAAACACGTGTAAAGTAATTACAATTATTCGATGGTTGGATGATGATTGAGCTGTTAAAACAATAATTATGGTGAGTCAACCTGGTAGAAATTATGACTGGTTTTTGCTTGCCCGTAAAACAATTAAAATAAATTTTATTGAACTTGAAGAAAACTGTAGGATATGATCATTGTACTGGTGCATGTGCCCGTGAAATACCAAAAGACCCAGTATCATGTGCGTGATAAAACCCGAATGCTACAAAAATCGTAATCAACAAGTAAAAGTCATGAGTAGACTACAGGCAATAAATATACGTGATTTTATTACAGGTAGACCTCACAAACGAGGCTGAGATCAAAGAGTTCAATGACACTCTTGCAGAAAAGCGTCTGTCAGTTATTCACACCTCCCTTGAGGCCACCGTTGACCAATGGGCAGCAGTACATAAGGAGAAGGCATCTAAAAAGCAACGTCGAAGCGAGATTGCGGAGAAACGCAAGCGCACCAATGCGATTCTAGCAGAGCGGGGTCAGTTGCCGGATGGACCTAAAGCAGCGTATTACTATGTGCTGGGAGGGATCAGGAGAGACCGGCAGGAGGGGTCTGAAATTATGCTGCGATTGTTACAGACATGTAGTGCCATGGCTGAAAGGAGGTTGCAAGAGTATAGGCAGAGACAGGATAAGGGTGAAATGAATGGGCATGTGGAGGAGGAGATTCCTGTGAAAAAAGAAGGTAAGGGTGTGGGGGAGAGATCAGATGAACAGAAGGATGTTGGTGAACAGCAGGAGAATGAACAATCCAAGTTAAACAACCCAGTAAAAAGGGAAAATAGAGAAAAACGCCTTGGTGGAATCGATGAAAGTAAGAGTAAAGTTGATGTTGCTGAAAAGAGTGAGAACGGTGACAATAATAACGTTATTGAAGACACTGGTGGCACAAACCTGGATCAGCAAACAAATACGTTAAGCACACTGAACTCCCTACCTCTCTCTGTGTCCCCTGTGGTACCCAAAAGATCTATTTCTGCAATGTCCTTGCGTTCCCCGTGCCCTCGCCAGGAGTTGAAGGGCCATGGTGATGATGTCTCGGAGTATGTGCGTGCTTTGGAGACCGCTGTGGACATCCGTGTTGGCGGACTCATTCTGAAAGTGCCCCAGAGTGCACCACCAAAGGCCCAGACTCAAAATAGCACTTGAAAAGATCTAGAATGGAATTATTCAATGTTAATTTAACACCTCTGTACTACTCATGTCACAACACACAGTGGGTCTAACAATATTAGTCTTTCAAAAGAACAAGTATCTAATAGGGCTTTTGTTAGAAAAAAATGTTGATAAACTACAACTGAAAACAAAAATCATATTTTGAATATAGAGTTAGAAAGCAAGTGATAATATGACATAGTAGGTAGTTCTGATATCAGAGAGATACGTTATCATGCATATTGTCTCTCGCCTATAATAGGTCTATGTGATACAACACCGAAGGCTCTGTATACGCATTTTAAAGCAAACTAAACAGACTTTTTTCATAAAGTCCACCACACACGCATTTAGAACTGGCTGCATAATGTTAGATGATGTTTGCATTGTGCTCTACTTTTGCCGTTTTCTTTGTGGATTTTAGTAGTGTGACTTAGTGTTGTTACACTGAACCATGAAACTATATGTACTAGATAATGTATGACGTTGATGTGGATATTAAAAACCATTTCCCTGCGACAATGTCTGTTTCGAACGTCTCGAACCTAAGCGCAGCCGAGGTGAGGGCCATCTGGCAAAAGAGCATTCCAACAATATCTGATCTGGCCCATGCATTAACTTTGCATAATGGCCACTTGTACAGTTTAAACAATTTCGACTTCTCTAAAAGGCGTGTCCACGTCAGTCAAGTTCTAATATACTTAATATGTTTTCTGACATGGTGTAGGTAGGTTTAGAGAAGCCGATTCCACATTTCCGATAATTGAAGCTGAATCATTTGTGATGGTCACAGTTGTTGGTAATAATAGCTACTGCCAGACATTCCAGGAGTTTAAAGCCGAATATATTGTCTTATTTTAGTTATTGTTAACTGTGTCATTGCCTTGCTGCAGACTTGTTTTAAAATGTAGAATTATCTTTTCACTCGCGTATTAATCGCCTACTAAAAGCTATACCTTAAAAATCAAACGAAAGCCTTACTTTCTGCTTCTTTTCAAATAAAAATATAAGAGACGGTAGTAGAAAAATAGATATTAGATTATGTGATGAAAAGTTTATTATTGTATTAAAATTTATATGTAAGTGTGATGGATATATCTCTCAAAGCAAGAAATAGCGTAAGCTTATGATATATTTAAATCTAGTGTTGAATTAACATTGATATTTTGTTTTAAATAACATTACTTATTTGGAACAATAATTATCATTTTAAAGGACACTATTGGTGTTGAAAGTTGTTAATAAACATTTTCTTGGACCAACATGTAGTTATGACCAATTCCTATTATATAGTGGACGTGCCATGACTGCTCAAATCCACCTGTCGGTACCTAATAAGGCATTGAGTTCTCATTGTGATTTTTTTTCATCAAGGTCTAATCCCTAGAGATAAAAAATATGTGATACCATTGCATATATATCTGGTAGCTATCTTAGTGCTATCAGCAAAAATTCAAAATGGCCGACGGGCTCACTCTCCTGATTTATATGCTGTATGCAATTTCGACAAAACATAAATGAAACCCACAGTTAAATGTAAAGGATTGAAACTTGGTAAAAAATATATGTTTTGAAAGTAACCCAGCGGAATAAGAAATATAGAATCAACCCAAATGAGACCATATACTGTATACCAAATCAAAAGGCTTTTATGTGAATTCATTTTTGGACCAGTTAGTTAGGAAAGAACTTAAAATGTGCCTATATGGATTTCAAGTGAATGTTTTAATTTGGCTGAGCAGCTGATATGTCTAAAGAGCTAACTAATATGCTTACATACCTAGTAAGCAGAGTTTTAACTACAATACTAAATCATTTTTATTTCACCAAGCTCTTTTAAAACATCCTAACGTCCTCCAACAATTTCATTTCTGGTTGGTTCTAATCACCTGACAAACAATGTAGATTAAAAATGATTAATAGATCTATTAATACGATTATGGTGTCAATTATGCGTCTACAAACACATAGTGGACACAGCAACTGTAGAAATGTGTTTGAGATGAATGGGCGCAGTCACAAAAGGTCTGGTTCTGTTGGTCGGCATAGGCCACTACTCACAAAGAACGTCCTGTGTATTAGCAGATCCCGTGCAAATATTGCCTATTGTGTGCGCATGCGCTGTTTACTTAAGTTCCCGTTTTTGTTTGATGACCAAGTTTGTCACTTTACCCTAGCTTCGTTCAAACAGTGAACCAAATTGATGCGCCACGAGCACACTCTCTGAAAGGTCTCTTATTCAGTAGCTTCTTCCAAGTTTCATAGTTTCACTCTTTCAGCAAGGCATATAAATCCAAATTGCTGAGAGGGGCATCATTTTTATCGTGGTTCATTGGGGGTATGCAAAAAAATAAAGTGAAACCACTATGGCATGATTTACAGTCGCTGCGCTTAGATTTGTTTGAAAATTTCAGCCCCCTTACCTCCACCCCGCATCACAAACACTTCTAATTTTTACTACAAAGTGTCCATGCTACCACCATAAATGCATATCAGATTTTCAAGACCCACTCGTAAAAATAAAAACATTACAATCTACAACAGTAAAAACAAAAACAAAAAAACAGTTTAATAAAAAACAGTTCAATATCCCTGTGAGCCCAGATAAATGGTCGCCAACTAAGGATAAACAAGCTGATCATATTCATTTCAAGCTAACTTTCCCCAAAATGGTACGGTACTCGGTAAGCATGTGATCATTGTGTACATAGACATTTCTGGAAGAAAAACAAACAAGCGAAAAGACCGTTGGTCGAAGATGACGTCAAAAGAGTGCCTTCTACGCACTCGGTATAAACCGGACCTAGATACACATACTAATAAATGCTGATTCCCTATGGAGACGATTGCCGATGATAGCTTATTTAAGCACTCTGCCTGGACAAGGCCTGGATTCATACATAATGAATGCACTCTCTCGGTGAAACTTTTTCGTCATTAGTTTCATGGTGTGTAGAGGGTGCATATCATTTTCAAACATGGAAACATTGGTTGACTTGTATGTGTGCTGTCTGATGGTCTCAAGCAATTTGGCAGTATACAAATATTTGCCACTAAAGATTCATATAAAAATAAAAGCCAGTAAACTTATCATAAACATCACCGTGAGGAAATCGGTTTTTATCTACATATCTTGTTACGTTATTTAGTGATCTGGTTTGATAGCAGAAATAGGTGATCAATCAATTGATGCCAATTTACTTTTGCATATTTACTTTATACCATACCAAGTTTTGGGTTTTTCCGTTTAAAAAAGTAATATTTCGATTATTATCATTTACGAAAGAAAAAAGACTAGTCTACAAGTTATCCTTCGTTTGTGTACATAATAATTGTGTAAAAGGATGAAATCAAACAGGGTAAAATTTAGTGTGTACAATTTATCAAATACTTGTACTAAAAATATTTTGTAGTGCATAGTTGTTTAGAATGAATTGTGATGTTTTATTGTATGGATAGGACCCATGTCGAAAATGTTTATTTGAATAAATTCCGTATATATATAGTCATATTTTGGATAAAAAGCATATAAAAAGAAATACAAACACCAACACAATAAGTAGTTTAGAAGTTACCGACCACTATACTATTGCATATGATGTACATACATGTATCATTATCTTACACATACTTATCGGTGCCTTATGGAAATGGTCAAAATTAAGTGAGCTTCCTCCTTAAGCAGTTATAGATGGGAGCGGGAGCCAGAAGTGTCGGGTTGTGATGGGAAAACAAGTGAATAAAAATAAAGATATGTATATACGGGATCCCTACGTGGATTGCAAAGTGAAACGCAATAACAGACGGACATCCTGATAAAATGGGAGACAGAAATCATTAGTGCCGGATCCGCACTTTCTCTCACAGGTTGGACCTTCATATTCAATAGCAATATGCACACTATTCGTGTGTAAACAGAAGTGGTTATATTTACTCACTTGTGAACATTTAAAGCCGCTGTCTGACAATCACGAATGTCATACCAAACTGGATCTAGCAGTATTCAGACAGGCATCTATGGCGGTTCAAGGTTTAAGGCGAGGAGATAGAGAATTTTGAATTCCTCGTCGATCTCTTTATTCTTCTCTCTCAAAGGAGTGTGTGTGTGTGTGTGTGTGTGTGTGTGTGTGTGTGTGTGTGTGTGTGTGTGTGTGTGTGTGTGTGTGTGTGTGTGTGTGTGTGTGTGTGTGTGTGTGTGTGTGTGTGTGTGTGTGTGTGTGTGTGTGTGTTTGTGTGTGTTTGGAGGGGGGAGGGGGGCGCTTATATGAGATCGCCCGTTATTGATCTATAGCATTCACGTCAAGCTCTATGTCAATACAGGTCACCGGTAGCAGATTATGTGCAAAGCATTGAGTGACCAGCAATATTCTATATACCATAGAGATAATGAACTGTCCCCGGTCAGACAAGTACAGTGCAACTAGTTCATTGATACAAGATACATCGAGTGTCCCAAAATTTGATGAAGTTCTTTGCTAATGTGGGTGATAAGCACGTCTGCGCTACGGTTGTGATGTGCTGTATGCTCCCCAGGGAGTTGAGAAAGATATAAAGTGACAAGGATGCCAATGACATTTACGTTTATTTACACTTACATGGGCGAAGATAAAATACTAGTAGCCCATCGGCCCATTGCCACAGGAGATAACGGTTCTTAATAAGGAGATAGGCCTTTACTGATACAGTAGAACCTCTCTACTCAGACCATTAAGTTAAGGGTCTGAATAGAGGGATGTTATTTCAATGCAGGTTCACGGTGGCCTTTTTTGAAACAGTATCTTAGAGATTGTCTTTAATTAGAGAAAACACATTAAATGCTAAACTTACATGTGTACTGTAGCTCTATAGGCTTGGAGAAAGGACACTTAATGTCGATACGTACACCCAAGTCCATTAGAATACAATAACGCTTTGTGACTCCCTGAAGCTAAATTATTGACTTTCATATTTGTTTGGTTAGTTTGTTCCTCTCTATATCTATTAACAAGTAACACAGTGGATATAATTGCCCAGAAACACTGGTCATTCAATTCAAGAAAACCCCCGTTTAAGATTTCAAACCCCCCTCTCCATTGAGACCAGCTTTATAAGACCACTTGTCACGCTCACAAGAGAGGCCAGCATGGACATTTGTAAAGTGACCATGTCTCTATGTAAACCAGTCGAGGCCAGTTTCCAAGTGATCTTGATAGAGAGGTTCTACTGCAACTAGAGAAAACGGGGCTGGCTGTGTAAATGTTCAATTAGAGCTCAGCAAATACAGCTTTGGTTAGGAACTAAGAGGCCATGACAGTTGACCGTTTACCTTGCAGTGGTGCGGTGTCCTACAAATACACTTGCCTTAGCATACTGTTTGGATTGATGTCCTGAATGCATTTATCAGGTTTCAACAAAAGAGTGGTGGTATCACCGCCTTAGCTTCCATCGCACGTCGTATTTTGTCGTCTTCTGCTAGCTTCTGTTTGCGATGCTCTTGATCCTGCATAAAGTGTTAATAACCTGATTCATTCGAATGTTTTATAACTGCATGTGACATGTGAAAAAACACGAACTGACGTCACCAACTCACTAACAGACGCACAAGCAGAAGCTATTAGAAATTAGGACATAACGTGATTCAACACAAATAATTATATGTTAGGTGGTGTATACAGGACCCCCCAAAAAAAAAAAAAAAGAAAAAAAAAAAAAAAAAAAAGAATCACACTTCCTTCTGATAAGATAAACCTTGTTAGGATAGTTATTGGACTATTGCTAGCGCGCAGAACATCTGAAACCTATTAATTTACAAACTTTCGGCGCGGGTCAAGTGAGAATTCCCTCAGTTCTAATATATACTGCAGTGGAACCGTGTTATATCGAGATTGCTTGTAAGCTAATTTCATTTCCACTCAACAACATGATGAACATACATAAGCTGGTTCTCTCGAACATTGCATATCTCGAACAGTTTACTCGGGCAGATTCGAGATAACGGGTTTCTACTGTACTCTGCTAACCAATGCGCTAACCAAGTAGCAAATATAATTAGGCGACCGGTATCCCCCTTTTCAGGCGAGTTTCTTTGTACAGTTGGCCTGCCTCACTAAGAGGAGGTGACACACTATATATTTACATGTCCACGCATGTTCCATGAATATTAGCGGCAAAAGCTCACACTCTTCAATAACGCGTATATTTGTCTGCGTCATCGATTTCATAGACCCCTACATGGTCTATCACTATCGGTTAAGGTGACCTTTTTATATCATTGATGAAATGCTCTTTTTTTTCTTTTGCATTGCAACACAATCTGGACCTATTTATCTTTTTTTTTACTAATCTATTGGTTGATTAATAAGTTATCCATTATTACATTTCTTTAAAAGTTTATATTAATTCAAAAGTACGCAATAATTGAAACAATTTTTATTTCTTAAATTCAAAACTGGAACGTTTGTATCAGCTTGAAATATAAATATCAATTATTTAAAGAAACAACAGTGAGGTACGGTTACATGGCCTGAAGCATAGGCGGAACTTGTTTTCAGTACCTTGTGGGGACCCAGCACTGAACCAAAACTCCTACGAGGTTGTTTACTTCCAAGTAAATGACCTCGTTTCTTTGAAAAAGATGGACCGACAGCCATTGAAATAATATTAGAGGTATAAAAATATCCAATATTCAGCTATTGTTAAGATGACTTGTGAATGTCATTATAAACCCGAAATAAACTTAAGATGAGTGGCTAAAAAGTTAGCAAGCGGCACTCAGATAAAAAACAATTATCTTCATCCATAAAAACGTGTTACACTCACATTTTTCTATACTCATATGGTATTTATGAGTGATATGGAATTTTGGGTGAAGGTGTAAAATGAGATAAATCACAGTGCTAAGATCATTCTGTGCTATTGATATAGTCTCAAAACGAGACACTGGTCACGAGCTTCAAATTTTCTAACCCCATGTAGGGCTTTGTTTGGCGCCTGCTATTTCACCCGGCACGTGTTCCAATATTGCTACCCTGTTCCCATGACTTCTGAACAACAGGTCGGACAGGAATATCATACCAGATCCCGGCAGGCGATTCATACGCATACGTGTTTTAGCTCGACAAGCGGCACAACCAGATTCGGGTAAGTTCTCTTCTTACTATTTTTTTTTTTGAAACGGCGATTTAGGTTCTTCTGATTCCGCTTTTCTTGAGACTGCTTCTTTTCTACATTATCAAATAAAGATCTTTAGGCAATTCGTTTAAAAATTCGTCCTGTTTAAATTTTGCTTAGTCGGGGGCTACTTTTTTAAGTTAAAAATGTACCAAGATGAAAAGTGCTGTAAGTTATAAAACTTTATGTGATTTTTAGCAGTTTCTTATTTTGTTTGAAATGAGTAAACTCCGGATGAGAACTGTAAATACCTAGTGAAATGTGTCAAAAGTTTGGTGACTTTAAAGAAATAGATTCTTTTTATGCTTATATCAAGACATTTTCAAGTATTCAAAAATAAAAAGTTAAAAGTTCTATAGATGCAATTTCAGGTGAGTTTTAAAACATTTTATAATTCAATACGATTTCTGTTGGCATTGTTTCAAAACGCAAAAGAATATTACGCCATATAACTTATAATATACCACAAAGGTTGTGTTTTACTTTTTCTACACCCGGGAATCGTTTATTTGAATTGAAATCTACACTAAAATATCTTATGTTATCAAGAAAAAGTCAATTATCATGTAAGTGCAATATATAAACGATATACTAGAAATACAAAAATAATTTTACAAAATACCATTTGCAATATCTTATCATTATTTTTTTTTTTTTTTTAGTTTTGAGTTAGTCGGTACTCATAGTCCTAACTCCAAGATAGTAATCTGTAATTTTTTGTTATATGATACAAGCCATTTTGTAAACTTTAGAAACTGAACAAAGTGGACTTAGTTAATGTGCTATTTGCGTGAGGTAATATTCTGATTATCTGATACTAAGATCATTCTATCAGATAGAATTTCGAAGCTATGCGTGACCTCCAAATCACGTCGAGGCTGTCCTCTAGGAAAGCGTTCAAAGCATGACAGTTATTTGCTGATATGATTAACTGTCAAAGAAGCCAACGTTTAAAAGCTCAAACACTGGGTAAAACGGGCCGTAGTAGGCCTAATATTCAGTTTGAGCTGTTGTGTGTGATTTTTCAGATCAGGCGCGTGAGGAGAATTAATTCGCAGTTTGGGGCTAGCGCATGTATATTGCTTTGGCTACTTGGCTATTTCTCTTGCAGTTGTTCATCCTTTAAGTAACCATTGATGAATCTTATTTCAGACACCATGAATATCCTGGTCACGCCGGTTTTGGTGGATCCACTCATTGAAAACCTGAATTGAACACATTATTGATAGATCTAGTTAAATCGAGTTGTGAGTTTTGATCAACTAGATATTCTTTTGCTACAAATTAAGAAAAAATGTTTTTGTCCAAAGAGTGACAGAGTGTCCACCTCTTCGTGAGGTATTATTCTTTTATTATATGAACAGTTGTATATTCATTTTCATCAGATTTGCAAGTGGCTTCAATTCTACTCTATTATACGGATGAACCGTTTTAACAGTTTTAACAGCCCACTTCTTGGTTTGATGGTATCATTCTGGTCTCACGGGCGTCGTGAGTTCGAGTCCCGTCAGAACCACTTGATATTGTGAAATTGGAAACCACTTGAGGTGTTGTCTTTATTATATGAACCTTGTATATCCAGCTATGTCAATATTTTACCTGGTATATACTTGCCGTTTTAACAGCCAAATACAGACAGTCTTGAGTCCCGTCAGAATTGACAGGAAATTGAATCTCAATGTTGTCGTTGTCAAACCCACGAGCAAATTTGGGTCTCATCAGGGCCACTTGATATAGTCAGATTGGAAGCTCAATGTTGTCAAACCTCTCTCCAGCTATGTCAATACAGTGGTAGGAGCTTGCATGCCACAGACCACAGACAGCGTAGAATATTCTTTAATTGGTTTTAACGTGGCAGACGCACGCACATAGCCGTAAAAACCCGAATCACATGCTACTTATGTACATCTCTACCCAGTAAACTAATTATGAAGTTAAGTTGCAGCTCTTTAAAAGTTACTGTACTAGTTTTTTTTATTGTTTTCTTTGTTGTTGTTTTTTACTACTTATTCTGTGTATTTGGAGACAATAATTTTTTTTGTTTAATTTAGTTTATTCCGACGTTTCGACACGTAAGTGTCCTCTTCAGGGAATATTATTTTAATTATCAATTTATAAAAACGAAAAGATCAAGAAATAGCCTAAAACAATGACTAAACTTTAAAAATACAATATTAAGAATAAAATGCACATTAATTGGTTCTAAGATGGCTAAAAGGGTTGTCTGATAACATTTAGTTACTAATAATAAATATATATACATTGTATCTGTTTGTCAAAAAGGTATAATTTTTAAAATTTGATTGTAAAGGGGACAGTTAAATGAAAACGAAGCAAAAAAAAATTTTTTAAA
>CM032665.1:39604556-39709891 GCA_019095985.1 Streblospio benedicti
GATTCCAGCTGCTTTGACTGTGTCTGCTCCGTGTAGGCAACACTCTAAGAGGAAAAGACACAATCAATAATTTGTACGAAAATCCAAAGTCATTCCTCAAAGCGGTCTTAATAAAGATGATTAAGAATACTTTATAAAAACAATCTCACTTGTAGTTCCACAGTGGTCATGACGGGTTTCTCGGGACCATGGGAATGACCGGAGCTGCGCTGAATGATGCCCTGGAGCACGAAGAGACCCCACACGCCAAGGCAGCACACCAACATCTTCCACACGTGCTCCTGGTCCTCGTCATCGTGATCGTGGTCGCTGTGGTCCTCTCCCGGTGCATGGGAGTGCAGGCCTAGGCCCTGGGAAGCGGAGAGACGGGGATGTTACGGCGGACTACATGTATGCACGTTTGTATTACATGGGTCACATTGCAGTTTCCGGTATAGAGTGCAGTAGGGCATAATGGCCATATGTGTTCAGATATTTCAAAGGAAAATGCCCGTACTCATGACATTTTCATGGGATTATATTACTGGTGTATAATATATTGGATACACCAATTTGTTCACCAGCATCAGGTGTTCACAATAGAATAGAGCATGCAAATACTGACGACTAATCACTTTTAGCATGACATTCATCACATGCAAAGCATAAACTATCTGGCTGGTGATGCCAGCATTATAGTTTTACACCCACCAGCAACCACAAATCAAGGTCTCCTTAACACACCTGTGGTATGAGATGCAGCAGGGCGTCTCCGGCGAGTGATCCAGCGGCCAGTCCCAGCATGGTGACCATCAAGTACTTGTAGTACGGCGAGTGCTTCCACCGCACGATGAGCAGACCGAGCGGACAGAAGGCGGAGATGATGAGCACGGACAGCAGCCCGAAACCCCACACTGCAAGGTTGGAGGGAGTGATTGTGAAACCACCCCAGTTCTGTGGCAATTGTATGTTATAAAGACCTAAGTGATGTACCTCTGGTTTTACTGGGCGGGTGCAGCATTTGGTGGAGGTCATCGTGAAGTATATGGGTATTCACGGTGAAATTTATATTTTGGTTGAGGTTATAGTGAGACATATAGGGGGAGAGGGAAGTCAAAGTGAAACATTGGTTGAGCTATTGAACAGTGGAGCCAGGTCTGACGTCACCATGATATAAATCTGGTCATACAGTAGAACATATAGAGAAGAGACAGAGAATAATGGAGACCCAATATTTAAAATAGAAGCTATAAGTTTTTTCTCTCTCTTGTGAGACCAGAATGGTACAATCATTCCAAGCAGCCATGTGTTAAATCGTTATACAGATGGACCGTTGCCTCTGTAACCTCTAACCTACAAACTTGGTCAGTTATCATATCAACCCAGAGGCTGAAGCTTGGGAGATCTTGGGGAAAACACATTTTAAAAAGTTACAGCCACGGTGAAAATATGAGAAAGTCGTAACTGAAACGTGGGCAGAAATCACAATAAAATAACTATCCACTGTTAAGAGCTATATTCATCGGCACTTTTTACGTGTATTTCTGGCTTTCTTAGAACCACCTACCAAGAACAATGTCACATATGGTCCCCACGCCAACACTATTAGACACATAGGAACCTCGCTACTAAGACGACCACCAGTGTAACTAGCCTTATCAGGCCTGCTTAGAGAATTTGTCTCGTTACAGAGATTCGCAGAGGTCTCTCTTGATGGCTGGTGACAGTACTACAAAATGCACACATTACAGAGGTTGTCTCTCTCTAGATGATGTGATTTTAATGGGAGGTTTCACTATACCTTGCGCGGCACTGGGTGGGCTCCACGTGGCTGAGGTGGTGTCATTGTGGACACAGCCCTGGGCTGCCTGCTGGACCAGCGCGGGGGTCAGCAACAGCCAGTCCTCACGACTCAGCCCATCAGTGATGTTCAGACCGAAGGACGCCAGCAGCTGGTCACCATCCAGACACTGACCGCGACATCACAAAACATGTTTATCAGTACTTTTAAAAGTCTTAATTGTAGGGCTCAAAGTATTCATCCCAAATGATGTTTTGTATAAGAGCGGATGATGCCAGACGTTGGTCGCGTCCAGGGACTTGAAATCAGTTGTTCTGACAGGCTCGATTGATGGGTTTACATGTCAGTGGAACATCAAAACGTCTTCCTCGTCACATATGATTAATATTTCTACTTATTAGCACGTAGCACAATAAAATGATATTGTAACCTTGAAGTGGTGATGTGTCTCAATGATTTTGATTTGCAGTCAAAGGTTCAATATACTTACCGTGGTGGATGCTTTCACAAGGCCGTGGTCATGATCATGGTCATGATCATCGTCGTCATCTGCCATCGAATCAGTCACCCTGCGCCTAAGCGCATCCATCTGTGAGGGGCTGCGCTTACGACGGCTCTCAGCAAAGTGGTCATGGTCGTGGTCATCATGGTCATCGTGGTGCTCTCCTATTGCCATGTTGTGTAGAATCTGGTCCCAGCCTGCACCAAAAAAGGATGTTTATGTATTCAGTTAAATTGCCTGCAGCTGGTCCTAACAACTTAATTCACATTCAAAGAAATACAGTGACTCATCTCTAATCTCAATCAAAATATTTAGCTGAAAATTCAAGATGGCCACCAGGATGTCTGCTAATACGAGGCAAATATCATATATATGTTTTTTAACATTGAAGGAAAAAGAGGTGCCATGGCCCACCTTCCTCCATGATGAGGCAAGTCTCATGGTCAGCAAACTCTTCAAACAGCTCGAAGATATAGTCTTCTGGTAGGGGGAATTCTTCAGTGATGCGGGTATCTTCCATTATGCAGTCTCCTATAGAGGAGGACATGAATTGAAAAATAACATTGAAATCTTTGTATTGCTATCATGTTATTGAAGATGGTAGATCTCTCTTCTTTATAAAGGTCATTGGAAGTCTTCGCTATTTTGGTTTTGCTTAGTGTTGTAACTTATTGTGTTATGGTTTCACTACATGATGCTTGTAACTCAAAATGAGCATTGTATTTTTGTATACAGAACCAAATATAAGAGTGATAATAAGCTATACAATCACAATTATAGTATGATTGAAGTTCATTTATTCTGGATTAAAATATAAACATATGATAATCACAATTATGTTTAGTTTCAACCTACCTCTGAGTATCCTGTGGAGAATGAAGCTGTTCATGTGTCCCAGCTCCTCCTCTGACACACCTTCTATAGGGTCTGCTAGAGCGGAAATCTCGTAAATGTCACCAGCTCGGAATGACTGCAACAGCATTAGTATATGGATTATAAGAACATGAAAAAAGGAATTTCCAATTAAACGTGATTGGTGTAAGACATAATTCTAAATTGACCGTGACGTTCTCGTGGTGGCACACGTCGGCCGGGGGATCCACGGTGCCGTTGGGGCCGGGTCGGTAGGTGGAGTTGATGGTGGTGAGGAGGCCCTCCAGCTGGTCCAGGGTGAAGTCGTGGTCGTGCTCGTCCTCTCGGCGTGCTCGCTGGGTCCGGGTGGAGGGAGGTGAGAAGTGCATGAACCAGTCTGAAAGAGGGCCGGATTTGGTTGGTGTGTCTTATAACAATCAACGTGACGCATCCTGCATTGGGTTGTCAACTGAAGATATATCTTAGTCACGTTTATCATTGTTGGATCCTGGTAGATCTTGGCAGAACTATAGACAGCACAGGTCAGCACTAAACAGTGATCAAACCTATGGTTCCTGTTAAATGGTGATTTGGTACGACTCATATGAAAGGACAATACTCGTATACTGAATAATTGGAATAGAAACGATTCCAATCATGAATATGTGGGTTCGATAATTGTTTTAGATTCAAGTGATCAAACTGAATAATCTCTAAAACGCATGCATGTGACTGATACTGTAACTATGCGAATAGGCATGTTGTCAGTTACAAGTAAAACTAAAACAAGTATGCATTTATATATTTATAGGTCTCCCCCATTGTGAATATGTATGCTCTCCAATGCTAGTGAACTCGTGCGTAATCCTCCATGTCACGTCTATCTACGTTTTACTAATGGTAACGGAGATATGAGATAGAAGCATGGAACTTTTTCCCTCTTTAAGAATAATGCACCAAACACTGACCTTGAAGAGACTGTAAGTCAGTTATTTTTACATGTTAATTACATTTGTATCAGTGTGATAGAGACAAGCAATAAGGTCAACATGATAATGTGTTTATCTTGGTAAAACCTTGACCATGATCGCGGTGGTGTCTTTTACGTAAGTGCAGGCTAAAAACCCAGTCTGAGTCTCACAAATGTTAATCCGGAAAAGTTAGAGTAGGACGGAGGATGGAAAATGCATTGGGGAAATGGTCCTACCCGAAAGCAGCATATCTCTGGTGCGAACATGTGCCAATTACCATCGACTACAAGATCATCTCTTGTTGGTTTCAATAATCAAGAATGTCAAACTGTAACACCTAATCAATGTTGCATTATTTGTCACTCACACGAAATGCGTGTAGCCAGTCGACGTAGTTTAACAAGCAGATTGTTTAGTTCTAGCTAAAGTTTGTTTGTTTTTAATTCTGCTGAATGGCTCACAATTTAGAATACAATAATACAATTTTGCAACCAATAACTTATTCACCTCGCTGCCTTGCAACTGTCTATGACCATGTCTCGGTGGAGAAAATGTGACAGTCAATAACCACTACAATGATTTGTGTCTTGTCTGCTTCTATACTGAGGATTGCATCAGGTTTTTGTTATGAGCTCGGGCCCGCGCATGACAGCATAATTACAGTAGAACCGCTCTATTAGGACCGCCTATGGGGGCCAATATTGGGTGGTCTCAATAGGGAGGTGGTCTCTATACAGAGGTGCATTTTGATAGCTTTATTAGAGGTTTGGAACCGTGAAAAGCGGTCGGTCTTATTATAGAGGTGGTCTCAATAGAGAGGTGACCTTAATTGGAGGTTCTACTGTACCTGCAATGTACGCGTAGTCCATGTCGTCCCAGTCTAGGGTGGCGGCGATGGGACACAGCACCTCGAGCCGGTGCGACCAGTGCACGATGATGGTCGTGGCGCGCTCAAAGTTCTCCTCATCCAGGCCAGATCCAGGGGCCAGTTGCAGGCTTTGGTAGATGTTTGCAGCCGTCAGACACTGTAAGCGGAGAGTGTGTATATAAGAAATACATCATTCTAGTTCTAGTTCTTGTTCTAGTTCATAGCCTACAGACACAAAACTGGGTAGCATGCAGGATTCCAGGTGAGTCAGAAAAGACGTCAGACACCGTAAGCGTAGAGTATGTATGAAAACACATCATTCTAGTTCTACTTCTTGTTCTAGTCTAGTTCTACTTCTAGTTCATAGCCTACAGGCACCAAACTGGGAATCATGTATGATTGCAGGTGGGTCAAAGAAACAACTTCAAATAAAGCGATCTGAATGGGCCTAATTCAGTTCTTAACCGTGTTTTTGAGCAAATTCTTTCAACATTTTTAGATGGAGCTTATTTGCGAGGTGCAAGCTACTCACGTCCTACGTCTATTCTAGAAATACCTGGATCTCTAGTTCACTGTAATCATACAGTTAAAATATAAACACTATCAAAAGTGATGATGGTTTGATCAGATTTAAAGAACTACACTTGGACGTGTTGAACTCAAAGTTGAAGAAAAATCATCAAAACTTCGGGTAATCCAAAATTTAGAGTTATTATTCTATCTTCTATGTAACGTACGGATAAGATATCTCGAGAAAGTAACCATTTCTAGTAATTTCCCGTATGTATCCATACATCTGTTTCGTCAAACTTGAAGATAAAGATATAAATACAAGATCTTTGTTGGCAAAAGACCGCCCCTCACCGTCTCACACGTGTAGTTCCCCAGGTCGAGCTTGTCGCATTTCACCCTGTGGAAGGTGCTGGTGATAAGTGTCTGTAGCCCCTCCGCGGACACAACGTCCCCCGACTCTCCCAGCATCTCCAGAGCCGCGGAAAAGGGAGCTAGCTGCTCCCGATGGCACCAGGACGATGCTGATGCGGTACTCGTTCCGCATAGTGCGGCCACCAGCAGTAAAAGGGGGAGGCGAAGGTACGGCTGGAGGTACAAGGGAACGTTGCTTGTTGTACGAATCGTGGTGTTTGTAAACAATGAGTTACATGAACAGATGCAGTTGCCTTTTATTTGAATTTATTACAATAGTACTAGACATTCTGTCTGGTGAAATAAAAGCAGCAAAGCAAACTTTTCTATCAAACATGTCTACCAGTTAAGTACGTAGGGTTGGGGAAACTGTTCTAGATCTACAAGGGTGACTCTTTCAATTACCAAAATTACACAATAATTTGTGAGTTTATTGTTCGTCTGTCCTGACCATCGTTCAAAATTCTTCTCCTTTCCGTTTTCTAGTGCTGCTTATTTGTTCTATGTATGACAACAATATTCAACTTTTTCCCCCAGTTAGTTACACGTCTTAGTCCTGGGCTCCCTTTCTTGAGAAAGTGGGTTGTAGTAGGTAGTGTAGTAGAAAATGTACAAATTCACTCGTAGTTTTACGCTCTTAGTAATTCATCACAGAAGTAGATACAAAGTAAATGCCAGTGATAAGTTTTTAAGTCTAGTTGTGATAAACACCTGACACTTAAACCAAAATTGTGCGCAGTCTGACTTGAAGCAAAACAGTTATTGTGACGATATGAAATTGAATGCCAAGAAGTCCAATGAAATAACCAGAAAGGAAATAACAAAAACCGCAGACTGCTGTAATTTCAACAACTATATAGTTGCAAGAATTCAACCAGTTCCCAATTTCGAGAAAGTGTCGGCAGCTGCCACGTTCTCATAGCTATTCAAAGCTAAATGTTTAGTATGCTAATAAATACCACATGCGTTTCCATGAACACTATATAGTTCTTTGTTGTATGATTCGCCTATAGCTAGTAACATGTATATTCCGTTTCTTATATGTCTTTTCCCACGGCGTTCGTGTCATCTTATATTATATATCAAACATTCAAAATCAGAATCAAAGTTTAATAAATACTCTTCATCAGTAGAATACTCAAACCCCAGACGAAAATGACTATCTCACAAAAGGTAGCTCTACGAAAATAAACTATATCAATAGCAACCTCTCACCATTTTTGGATGTCCTGGTCCGTTCGTTGTCAAGATGTGAATCTACGTGAATCTCGTGGGAACCGGCTATAAAACGGGGGCGTGAAAGGCGGCGGCAGTCATGTGACCTCTTATCACGGCAAGGTCAAAGTTTCACGTTATATCACGGTTTAGGTGCATGCGTCACGCGGACTTGAGATTTGTAAAAAATAGGACACAATACATTGGTGATCCAGAAAACTTTTTTTTTAATCTAGAAATATTATCTGTTAATATAATACTGCATGATTCTCATAATTATAATAATTACATTTTATTTTTCTTCTGCTGGTGCGCAGGTATTCACAAAATATATAAGGGGTCAAATTATATAGAGTTAAAGTACGAAAATTGTAATCACCCCGTGTATCTTTGTTTGAGAATAACAATATTTAAAAGAACTTGAGTCACACAGTAACCCATAGTGACAAAACCCTGAACGTAGAAATACTAGTCTATAACTTTCAAAATAGCTGCAACAATTCAAGATGGCTGCTATTTTTACAACAGAACATATTTTCTATTCTCTGTTAAAAAGTTGTAATTCATAAAACCTATTTTATAGTATAGCAGGCTCCACTCGTTCTCTTTTTGTCCAACAGGTGATCTGGCCTTTGTAAACATAAGGATGCGGAGCAATTTCTTCTGTTGTAAAATATTTAGCTGCAAACATGAAAAGGGGTTCAGTTTCAATGATAAATAAACTACCTAGATATGCATATAGATGGTGTATTATAGCGCGTCAGGGTAGTGTATGCATGTTTTTGGTAAAGTAAGCTTTGCATCTCAGTACCAACAATAAATTTATCAGTACAAATATACATAATGGATTTATAGAGGTATGTGAACAAACTGAACGCAACTGTGTCTCTGAGAACTGCGTCTCCCAGAATAACGTGAAGCCTGCACTTTCACAACAAGTTACAATCCTTGATAGTGATAGTTTATTGCGTAAGTTTTGTAAAAGTCTCACAAAGAAAGCCATTAATTCAACCCCTTGATAACATATGATCAAAGTCCTGTGTGATAAGGATCATCATCCTTATTATGTCTGAATGTCACACAATATGCAAATAAAATGTGAAGCATTATTAATCTTCACATTTCTGATCCTGAATTAAGATATATTCTGACCCCCAGTGCAATGTGATAAGGAATGTAAATTGATTATGCAAAGCTGTTTATCGCCTCGTTTGGCAATATGCCTGAATCCAGTCGTATTCCATGGTCTGACATTCTGGATATCTCCAGAGATTGTTTGGTGATGCTCTTTGATATCTCATGTGGGTTAATGATAGATATGTGCCAAGATGACATTTAAAAAAAATAAGTTTCAACCTGTAATAATCTGCAAAAGAACCTTTCTTGCGTCCCAGTCAATTGTGAGTAGCGTCTCGACTTAAAATGTGGGGTAAAAAATGTCTGTTTTAATGTGCATATTCAGAACTGACAAGATCACCATTGTTGGTACGTACTCCACTTCTCGCCACAGACCTCCTAAACCTGTGAATTTTTCATCTTCATGTTCTGGAAATTGTTCGCGATTAGCATTGCTGAATGTCAGACTGGAACCTAAGTTACGTATGAACGGATCAGATCAATCAGATGCAGCACGTGGTCGAACCCGCTGCGGTCACTGTTAATCCTGATGACCTTGACCACGTTATGACCACTGTATGGTAATGCAGTTGTCAATGGACCACGGGGAAATACTATAGTATTTCCAAGTAGGCCTACTTAAAACAATGTGTTTGTTAGTTTCATTTCTATGTATGCATTGTTGATGGTGCAGATCCCTTTTGAGTTACATGGATAAACAAGAGACAACATAGATGTTTTCTTTAAAATACTCGGCATATTGAGTTGAAAATGTGATAAAATAAATTACCTAAATTAAGCCTATGTAGGGCACAACCGGCAGTACTGCTTCTATGCTGCCTCACTACTGCTAACAACTCAAGGAAAACCAGGGGATCGGTACTTGTGTGAAAGTGGCACTAACGTGCTTTTTGAGGCAATACGGAGACAGCAGAGGGAGTGTAACATACCAAACTTTGTCTATGGTCGATTGAACAATAGCGTGGCCGTAGGTATGCGGTGCAGAGCCATTACGGGACCAGCACATCAAGCCAGGCGTTATTACATGCCGTAGTCACGCTGATACTGACAAAATTCGTACAGTCAAAATGTCTGCATTGCCCGTGGTGCCCTAGATTTTGAATATTACTAAGTACCACAACACTCCGCCCCCGTCCTTAACGTGTGTTAGTGTGTGTGTGTGTGTTAGTGTGTGTGTGTGTGTGTGTGTGTGTGTGTGTGTGTGTGTGTGTGTGTGTGTGTGTGTGTGTGTGTGTGTGTGTGTGTGTGTGTGTGTGTGTGTGTGTGTGTGTGTGTGTGTGTGTGTGTGTGTGTGTGTGTGTGTGTGTGTGTGTGTGTGTGTGTGTGTGTGTGTGTGTGTGTGTGTGTGTGTGTGTGTGTGTGTGTGTGTGTGTGTGTTTGTGTGTGTGTGTGTGTGTGTTGTAATGTGTGTGTGTGTTGCCGAAACACTTAATCAAAGTTACGAAAACGTTTTAAAATTGCCATTCCCCGTGAATTTCAAGTGGACTACAGTAAGATCTTCCTACTGCTACTTGTGTCTTGATTAGACAGTGTTTAGGTACTTATAAAAACGCCGAGATTTACCAGACTGCAAATTCGATCAGCTTCGTTTCCAACCGCGACCCATTAATTCTCTGTTTTACATAAATACATGTAAATAAGTATAATCAACGCATATATATTCCAGTACACGCCTGTATTAACACTTAAAATGTGTTTGACGTTTATAAACGTCCATTTAAGAATTTATTACCATACCACATTGATAAACTTTTTATATGGCTCCGGGGTTCAATTCACTGCCGAAGTGTACATTGAAATTAGTTCTCCGTGTTATGCAATATACAGCAACGAATAATAATTTAATTTTAAAAGTAAAACAGGTGCGAATACCTTTTGATCTGCACTTGTATCTCAGTTGCGGTTTGGTCGACTTTTGTCAGATTCTTTCAAAGGTAAAATGTTCACACGGTAGAGCGGTTGGTTTGTCATTGTGTAGATGCTGTTGTGGATGAGCCGAGCCACTTGATTTATTTTATTTTGTTATAGTACTTTTTGTTTGTTCTTTACATACTCTAATATAAAAAAGTACCCATACAATAAAATACCCAGCGCTGCTGGACTTATTTTCATCATAACGTTTTCATACCCATACGATATAATATCAACGTGACACCAATGGGGTATTGTGACGTTAGAACACCCCTAGAATTATGATACCAGGTGAAACTGAGTGGTGACAAGTATATATGTTGAAGACCCTTGCGCAACCAATGCTGGCATCACTAGCCGATTCCACCATGGGCAGTTGCCGTGCACACCTGTACGTAAAACCTAATCCCCTTTTCAACCAGATTTTTATGAAAGGCACCTCCAATTAAGACCACCTTTATAAAGAACACGCTTCGTAACAACATTTTTTTCCTGGTTACAAGCATCACTTTACATTTATAGCCAATAAATAGAAAAAGTATGTGTTGAGGCCACTTCAACTCTCTCTCTCTCTCACCCGTGAAAGCTATAAATTCCCATCTATAATCTTTCCTCAAATCTTCGAGAGCAGGAATTGAGTCTTTTCGGGGGGAGGGGGGGTGTTAGATATATGTAAAGTCATAAAGTACATTCTTAGCATCAATAGGGAAGGTACATTGAGACACATCGCAACCACACCTTGAATGCCCCATGACTGTCTCTTTTTTTTCAAACCTGGATCATTGTCTGTGTCTACGTGACCACGTGGAATTAATGATGCAATACCGGATCATCTTGCAGAGATCAAGTGCAAGGCCGTCACGTGAACAGCACCTGTTTGAATATGGCTCTGCATAATATAAGATTGGTCGTTTCAAGCTAGATTGAGACATTCGCGAATAGTGAATCCAAATCAGTCACGGTATTGCATATTTCTTTAAAGCTAGAGTCAGAGAGTCCATGAAGTTCAAACGAATGAAACCGAAACACTCGTAGAATTTATATATGTTCATTAATTGGGTAAGATAAGGTGAGACAGTATCAAATATTGAAGCCAAATCAATTATGGTGTTGTGGTCATTAATAAATACCACTATATCTCGTAGCAGACATGTAATTTTTCAAAAAGTAGAATAATTCAGCCAGTCATAAGACTATTTTCGCTGTAGAGGCATAAGAAATAGAAAGAAGATTTAGCTGTGGTGTATTTTTCTTTATTACCTAATGAACATACACAACGAATTAACCTATTTTATACCTATGCTACCACCGCTGAAATTTGAATTTTCACTACTATAAGAGTGCGCGTAAACTTTAGAGTCAAAATGATGTTGAGATTTTTGTGTAATTCATTCAAATTCAACCAGAGACCATAGCCAGATCCAGGTTTTTGGAAGGGGGGGGGGAGTGCGCACTTAAGAATTTCATCAAAAACCCAACAAAAATGAAGTATTTTGGTGGGAAAGGGGGGGCGCTCCCCTTGCCCCCCTCCCCCTGGATCTGCCTATGAGAGACTGTGACCTGACTTGTAGTCATGGGTCTAGTGAGTCAATTATATATCATAACACATGAGCTTAGTTCAGTTTAATTTACTACAGTTTTTACTACATGCAATGCACATCAGCGGCAGTGAACGACCAATTTAGATGTAGTCACAATTGCATTCATTCTGCACGCAGGAACATCCTCTCAGAAGGCCTTGGCGGCAGCCACCATGTTGGCGAGCTTCTGCCGCAGCAGGTCTCGGGGCAGGAAGCCGAGGCCGCAGTCCGGGGCCAGCCACAGTCTGCAACAACCAGGGCAGCGAGGTACCTTAAGTATATTCACAGTCCACATGGGTGTGTCTGTTGAAAAAGGGTTTTTGGACCCCCACTGGCAGATTCAGGTCTTTTAAAAGAGGGGGAAAGGGGGTTGCCCCCTCCTATCCGTTATGCCAACGAAAACACAAAAATAGAATTTTACGGGTGAAAAATGGTGGGTCACGACCTTTGTGTTCTCTGGATCTCCCTATGCAACCTACTTTTTTGTAGGAGGCCTTACATGTTCAATCGTTAAATTTTGAGAGGCGAGTTAACTAATAGCTGACATTGGACCCGTGTCCGGTGCCCTTTGTTCTTCACTCCGCCTGTGAGTACTTAATTTGTATTAATATTGCACTCATCCCAATAGTAAATTACCTCACCTATATTGGTAATCAGGAAGTGATATGAATCAGATTCTGAGGTGAGATCAAGTGAGCCAGGACAGTCGCAAAACACATTGTGACTGGCCCGACGTGCAAAACATAAATTTCGTGCGTCTGGTTATATCCAGTGACCTAATGCTCACCTCTCCTTGGGTATGTGCTGGAGCACCTGCCCCACGCGGGCCTGGATCTCCTCCACGGTCTCCAGGCGGCTGTCGGCAATGGCCACCACGCCCAGCAGGACAGTCTTCTTTTTGAACAGCGAGAACAGGCTGAGGTCGTTGCGACGGTGAGCGTCTTCCAGTGATACTGCAAGTGTATACATTTCTGGTGATTAAACACTCACAGTTCAACTAAATCTGTAGACCTAATACCCGAATTACTTGAACAAACTCGTTATCTCTGTTGTGAGAGTGAAAATCATATATTACACTTTGATTAAGCTGAATTGTTTGTTATTAGTGACATATGCGATTTGGCACAGCAGGACAGTCGACTTTTTTAATTGAACAGGCAGAGGTCGTTGTGACGGTGAGAGTCTTCCTGTGATACTGTGCCGCACAGTAAAAATTCATGAAGAGCTTTTCTTATTGACTTGAATAATTAGAATGCAAGGGGTTTGTGAAGTCTTGTATCTGCTACATATGCCGCTAGGGAAAGCTTTCCATCAATGTACCAATGGTATGTTTGCCAAGTTATGACACTAACTGTACATCAGAGTTGAAAAACGTAGGATTTCCTTAAAAATGACAAAAAAGTAAGTGTCCACTTATCACACGAACACGCACATCACACACATCCATGTGCACGCACTTCCGTGATCAGCCTTGCGGTAGGCTGAATCGGTCAAACACACACCGTGCGCATGCACACACTACCTCACCATCACTCCATCCCTTCCACCCATTAACCAACAAGACTACCTGCGTCGAACCCCTGTGCGTCATCGAGCCGTGTCGCTATCCGCCTGTACGCGTCCTGGTCGGCTTTGGGGTAGTCGGCGTCGTCCATGCGACGCGGGTAGCCACAGCACAGGTGCACGGTCCGCATCACCTCAGGGCCCACTCCCTGACGAATAAAATTTGCGTGAAAACAGTGTTGATTTCTGGACAACCAGTTGAGACTGAAGTCAATGAATATGTTGTTCTAATGTAATTTTATGACATGATGTGGCATTGTGAACTATAGCGAATATATCAATATTGATATGTACTTAAAACATATAAAATTATGAACTCCAAGTCAGGTTATTTCTGTATCGTATTGTATCTGGTGCAATTAAAACCCACGACCATATACCCACAAATCGCCTACGAGTCCAGGCTAACTCACTCACTAGGAGGACTCTCTAAGGAACAAGCGATCAGAGCTATATAGTTGTTCAACTAGTTCCGTATTGTTTTGTATTGTTCAACAACAATAATTTTAATTCTCTATCTTTTCCTTTGTGCAGCTCTGTTTTATCCAATATTTATCAAAAATATTCTAAAGAAAGTTTTATTATGACATTGTTTCGACCTTTTGGTCCTTATCAAATCTATATATAATATGGAACAGCATTAATGAGTTGCTGTTTTCCAAGTAAAAAAAAATAGCTTCCATTGCTATTGGCGACATCTAACTATCAATCCAGCTTGCACCTCAAAGCACTGGTTCAGATGATCGATCCCATACTCCAGGGCGGTGTCCGGATCCCGCACCAGCACGGGCTCGTCAATCTGGATGTGGCGGCAGCCGGCGGCGACCAGCGCACGCACCTCGCCCTGCACGCACTTCACCAGGTCGGCGGACAGCGCGCGCACGTCAGAGTAGAACGCGTCTGCAGCAACAAAATGGGATATGGTGGGAGCTCCCACACGGCCAACTATGTAAGGCGGCCACCTTTATAGTAAGACGGTTTTGTTGTGTGTGTGTGTGTGTGTGTGTGTTTTTTTACTTTGCTTTTTTCATAAACTAAACCGATCACGGTAAAACTACCTAACGCAAGACTGTTCTGAAGACATAACGTCACCATGACAAATACGCCGTCACCGTCATCTTATCATGCTGTGGAAAATGTTAATTGATGAGTTGATGGAGAATAGGTAGGGTGGATTCCCCCAACCCCCCCACCACCCTATTGACCAAAACAAAAATCTTGATATAACATATGCGTTTTGGTCATCGCTGCGCATATTAGACTGCAGATATTTTTAAGTAACCGTTGGCCACATCACCACTCACTGGGTACAGTGGAACCTCTCTATTAAAACCACCTGTGGGACTGGCCTCAAGTGGTCTCAATAATGAAGTGGTCTTTATAAGGAGGTGCATTTTGATCACTGCTTTATGAACATTTGGGAGCATGAAAAAGGTCCTATTACAGAGATGGTCTCTATGATTATAAAGGTGCACTTAGTTGGAGGGTCTACGGTTGCTCATATTCAGTTTGCGTTGTGACTCACTGTACGTGGTGTTGATTATGGTCATGGGCCCCGGCAGCGTGATCTTCACGGGCGCGTCCGTCTCCGCCTGCGCCGCGCGCCACTCCTCCGCCACGAAGCCGGGCGCTCGCCCCGGGGCGACGGGCCCTCGTACCGTGGGCACGTGTGTCTTGCACGCACCGTTGCGGTACTCCTTGTACGTGAGATCTTTGAAGTCGAAGTTGGTCAGGTTGCGGCTGTGAATAGTTGGCGGGCGGGGATTTTAGAAGGCGCTGGGTACTTTCGTGTAGTAGGTATCTTTTGTCTGGTTTTAATCTGATGATATTTGTACAGATATTTCATTTATTTGATGCCGTTATTATTACAATATACAGTAATGATTTTGTTGTCAAGTTGCAGGTCCAGGGGGCGCAAAGAACGCCCTGTCACATCCAGAAAACTGCCATTTTACAGTTAGCTGGTTTGTTGACTACGCCTCAGTTGCACACAATGATAAGTGCAGAAATAGCAAGGCTTTGCCGGGCGCAGGTAGAAATTGCCATTGGGCATGGAGCTGTTATTAGGATACAAATGATGCATTCAAAACATCCACTTGTACAGGTTTTAACAGCGAGATGTTGTCTCATATCTGGCCAGAAAGCAAAGTTGTAGTTTCTAATCGCCACCTGAAGTGTTTCATGGAGTGGATTTGTATTGGTTAATACATACATGTATATACCTACATGACGGGTGCGTGTGTACACAATAGAGGGTGCAGGTGCGTGCGTGAATCCAAACATGAACGCGCATGGAAGTCCCCCAGGGGTGGGGTGGGGGTGGGTTTACACTGCACACGGTACAGGGGTCTTAAATTTCTAATATATGAAAAAGGGGTTGTAACTTCAAATACTTAGTAAGTAATGTTTTAAATGATACAAATCCATACATTCTAGTTAAGCCTGCAGACCAATAATCACCTTTCTAAAATTTCCCATTGTGAGAGTGTGTGTGTGTGTGGAGGGGGGGGGGTGTCTTCGGCACTGCACACATTCAAAAAGAGGGATAGTGCGTGGAAGTGCGTACGTGCGAGCGTGCGTGCGTGTGCGTCTTACCAGAAGGCGAATATGTAGTTTTCTCGCGCCACCTCGCCGTCTGTGATCACGTCCACACCAAGTCTCGTCTGCTCGCCGAGAATCTCGCGGCGCGCGCGAGTCAACAACTCCTGCAACTCTGAGAGGGAAAATACCCATTCCATGTGCCCAAGGATGGTCAAATACAGCAGTTGATATTCAAAATGTCTGCTGCACGTGGTCAATGGTTGTAAATGTGTTTTGCGTGCGATCTAATTGAACGATTTAATTAGTAAAAATGATTTTGTAATTGTATCTATCTAAACGTGTGGCATTAGATTATACAATGTAGAATGATTTGCCATCTAATTGAATTGTTCTTGTTAACATTGTGTATTATTACATTGAGTATTATTCGATTTCTTGTACATCAAATTCAGCTTGACTTCAACATCAAAAGCATCAAGACACATTCATAATTAAGAAATCACAAACATAAATTTTCACACTACCGGTATCACGATTGGATGTGTAATAATGATTTGTTTCACAATTATATAATAACCCTTCTTGTTCTAAGAGTACATGCATGCCAAGAACGGCCATATGTGATAGGATATCACTCACAAGACCGGGGAGGGGATTCTACCTTTAAGACATCAAATCACGAAGCAAAGTGTCAAATGACAATAGCTACAACATCACGACTGATTGGGGCTTCAATATTCGAGAAAGTCTTGCCCTAATTCATACATATTTTGACAGCTAATTGTATGTGCACTTGAGCGGCTGTGGCATTCAATCATTATAATACTGAGGCCTGCCCACACCTGTCTGTTCAGCTCCCTCCATGTATTGTGTGTGCGCCTCTGACACATAGTTCGCGGTGGTGCTTGAAGCAGTGAACCAGTCGGGCAGCGGCAGGTAGGCGGGTTTGGGGAACGCTCCCACCACAGTCGTACACAACGGCATCGTGCGGAGGAGGACTGTCAAGATCAGAGTGACCCAAATGGTGTTGGTTTTCTTAACGTTCTTTGGCCCTTCTTTAGCTACATGTCGTTATATGAAAACTAGCCGTACACTTATATGCTATGCCCGTTGTTGCTCTTGCAACAGCTGTATGCAATTTGTACAAGACGTTTAGTTTAACGCTATCATTACCACCATCATTCGGACCCATAGTTTAATTAAGATTAATTATATTTTCATTTTACCCTTATACACAAGTAACAAAAGTTTCAACGCACGTAAAGTATTATAAATTATTACTTACATGCTATGCAGTGAAAATCTTACAAAGTTTACTAGAAACGTGTGTATTATAGCCTGTATCAATATACCTTTGGAAGACAAAACTGATACACAAATAAGCTTGCTTGTTCACTATACCGCGGGCGGCAGTCTCTGTAGTGAGGTAAACTGCAATGATAGAGAAGTCAGAACGGTCTTATCACGCAGATATCGCCTACAGCAGAACCGGCTAAAAAGTGTAAATTTAGCCATGTAACTCTACCATATCTCTGAAGCAATACTTCGTGTGTCCATTTCTTTTATGAACAATTACATTGGTTACTTCAGCCACATGATTTTCGCGACGGGGGCTAATTCGGCTACTTTTTCAACAGTTTCTATTCCTAGGGAAGCCTTTACTGTATGCGAATATATAGCCAGGTGTCGTTATAGACTTATTGCCCGCTTATCTCAATTGACCCGGCTACTTTGAATTAATTGTGAATGACCTAAATTGTAGGCATTGTCTGTGTGGAAATGCTGTTTTGACTTTCCCGATAATTGAAGCCGACACAAGCGTTATATTAAAACTTGTAATCTAGTAGGCCTACGTTGTCTTGTGACAGTCTTTTTTGCTTAAAGATAGAATCAGGTTTTTAAAAGTTGTATGTCAACTTTCGGTACGGAGTACCCTAGGAATTTCACGTACTTGTCGTGACAGTGTGACCGAGGCATAATTTCTGCAATGTCAACATGCTCTACTTTCTAACCAATAACCAATGTGGATATTTGTGAGAGAGAGAGAGAGAGAGAGAAGACACTACTAAAAAAATCATCATAGTGTGTAACATGTATTGAGTATATATGTTGTAGAGCATGATATTGCACGTTAACCAATGCCACGGGCAGATCCAGGTTTTTGGAACGGGGAATGGGGGCGCACTTAAAGAATTTCATGGGCTTCGTACGTGCGATCAATGGCGGACATACCAAAAGCCATGTGAAAATGAAGTATTTTGATGAGAAAAGTGAGGGGAGGGGGGTGTGCCTTTGCACACACAGGCAGATTCAGGTTTTTTGAAACATAACACAGCTGCACCGATCAAAAAGCCTGAAGTTTGTTTTAATAGGATGGATAATTTGAATGTCTTGATAATTATCCATAACATAACGTTCATATATGCCTTACAATTGAAGGTTAATGCGGTGTCTTAAAAATTTTGTTAGTATGTGTAGCTCGTTTGCAAGGCTGGCGTCCCCTATAACGATGTTGCCAGGCATCCATTGAAGTCCAAAATACACAACAACCGTTTACGGCAGGTGCCATTAGCTCAGCCCACACTTGGCCAACAAAGTACATGATAGGTACGATGAATAATGGTTTTCCATATGACCACAGTTCTACCTCTTACCTGCCTCGGGTTGCCCCTCACGAGAAGCGTCCCATTGGTGTGGGTTGAATGTGTCGTGGCCAGCCTGAAACCAGTCCATTGCGGGCAGGTAGGGCGGCTTGGGGAAGCTTCCCACCACTGTGGTGCGTAGGCCAGAGCCGGGCATGGTACGAGTACTGGATGATTCAATTTTGATAAAGATCATGTGCTCGGCATGGACACGGGTGGTTAAATCAAAATTTTTACAATAGATAGAAAACATGCAAATACGTCTCTGGTTTGTGCACTATATATATTTAATGTCAGAGACCTCTCGCAGTAATGGTTATGTCTGCATTATTTGAACATCAAATGTCTGTAACCCCCTAATCAATCCTACGTCATTGCCAAGGTTGTTATGATAAAAAATATCAGCCATCTTGAATTATGGCGGTCATTTTGAAAGCAAAACACGATGAGCAAATGAGACTAGAGTGCATATCAAAGACTTTTATGTTCAGTTTCATGTTTTTACAATGAACTGCAAATTTGCATTTGCAATGAACGCCAAGCATCAACATGTCTGGTTGTTTGGTTGTTTGGTTTAATAAGTAAAATTTGTGCGGTTAAGTTACTTACATGCTTGTAGAATACTGAAGAGTTAAAGGGGTAGTCAAGAGCTCCCATACAATCAACTTATTGTTCTATGCATTGACTGAAGTATTCTTTGGTTGATAGTAGTATAGATAGACCCCTGATAAGTAACTAGAAGCTACTGTGTAGTTCTAAGACTGTACTATCTGAAAATTGTTCCAAACAATGCAATTTGGAGGCTATGATGATGATATTATTACCTGCATTCATTTATTATTATAACGGGTTTAAAGCTATGGAAAGAAAATGCTCGCGATTGTGGACTCCTCATGTTACTCTATTAGTGTACTCATGAAGTTATGAATACTGTAATTTTCAAGAGATATTTTACAGTTAAATGTAGTAAAGTCTCTTTTCTACATCTGTGATACATTTATTAATGTGTTATATTATATATTTATTAATATTTACGTTCGTAGCCCATGCTGTTTCGTGTCGATATATATATAATTACAGGCGGCTTTTGTTTGTGATGGTAACTTCTCCAAGCATCTATTTCACAAAATGCTTCTTTATCATCACAAAACAATGAACAAACCAGGACGTTAACCACATTGATCCAACACCCCTTCCTATTCCCTATTGGTATTGACATGTTATGAACATATTATGCACTGTTGAATACCAGGAACTAAGCATGCGGTCAACTATATGCTCATTAGAGACCATTCAGTATTTATGACAGGGTGGGGTATGAGGATTTTCCAAAAATACTGTGAAAAAAATAACAGCCCACCCTCAAATATCTGTGAAACAATTGCTAACAACCCCCTCAATTTCATATGATAGAAACTGACCCACGCCAAACCACCCCCAACAGTTAACGCAATTATTGTCAGTTAACTCTTAATCTTATTTGATGGATATCCAATCCATAGTATAAAAACAGTGAATTTTAGTACAGAATCTCTAAGGCATCGACCATTTGATCTCAGGGAGGGCAGCTATTTTCACCATAGCTTCAATTATTTTGTTTTCATGAAATGTGACATCTAATTCTTTTTTTCTTAGATTACTGAACCTCAATTATTTTTTAAGCTATATAAAGCTGTTTAAAGCCATATTTGACAATTTTTTTCTAACCAAATGAAACCTTATTATTCACCAATTTTCAATATTTTTGCTGCCCCCCCCCCCCCCGATATCAAATGGTCGCTGCCTAAAACAATAGGTGTAAATTTTCTGTTAAAAATTGATAGCCCCCCCCCCCTTACAATCATTGTTACAAAAGTTCATGACCCGCCCTAAAATCCTCCTACCCCACCCTGTGATAAAAACTGAATAGTCCCTTATATTATAAGATTAATTAAATGCTTTTAACTTACAGTTTTTGCAGCTATTACTGATCAAGGGTAGTGAAGCCGGCCATGTGAGCTCTATACCGGTACACACGATATTATAAGATCATATCGATCCACGTCGATGCACGTCGATGCACGTAGCACCAACAATATTACAAATGCATAGCAAGCCTCGTTGGCTGGCATTTTTTTCCCTTTCTTTTATCGATTATAACAGAAGCTTTGCAACTGAAACACATTGAACAAAGCCAGTGTAAACACCAGCATCAGCCAGTAGCATTTGGTGGCAAGTCGTCTCGCTGGTAGGCTTCAGCAAGGTCAAAGTATATCACAAGTTTTAAAAAACAAAAAACAAAAACAGAAACAGCTATTGATATGCCATGATATTTGGTAATCATAATAGTTAATTAAGACAAATTTTGAGAATACCAATTACAGTTGTAATTAATTATCGCCTGGACAGTCAGATGTTGCAGATTGCATTGTATATACTGTGCTTTTCTAATTATATGCACAGTCATGTTGAGCTCATTGTGACTAAACCAAACTTTTTTGGTGATATAGCACCATTTTCTTTTTTTAATAAATACAAATTCTAGTATCTAAAATGCATTCTAAATGTAATTTGAATCAAAAGAGTATCTTTATGAATTAGATAAATGGTGGGCTTTGACGAATTTCTAGACACTGTATATAATGAACATGGCATCGTGGATATTTAGGTTTCAGCGACAACCGAAACATCTAATAAAATTGCCAAAAAGTACAGTTAGGTTGACCGAATGCGGGGCATGTGCCTCCTATGCCCGCCCCCCCCCCCCGCCCCCTTTTATTTAACCCATGCACATCCCGCAGAAGTTTTCTGTTCGAGTACGTATTACGTGTGACGTGTTTAGTAAACGTGCGGCGTGTGTTCGATTCAGCAGTATTGAAAACGAATGTACTGTCTACGACTACGAAAACTACTAGACCTCATCACCATGAATATGAATAACTTGAATAGCCATACAACACTAACAAGTAACTAAGCAATATATCAAAATGTCGGAAAAGTCGGCTACCAGTGGTGCCTTTACATTTAGAGCTCAAAAGAAAGTGAAGAACAACTGGAACGAGCGAATTCATATCAAGGTTTGGTCTTGACTCTTGCTTGACTTGGGGTTTGGTGCGGCCTGGCCCGGCTTAGTCTCTTGAGGGCATAAGGCCCTTTGTTTTAATTCTGCGAGCTACTGGTCTACATGCCAAATCTCTAGGGCTAGGCCTAGTCAAGCTAGTGCATGCCATAAATCATTATCCTGATTTCTGGGATGTTACGTGTGGATCTAGTATACCTAGTAGATCTATGTTTAGATCTATATATGTGGCAAGATGGGGGTGAGTTTGTGGATGTCACGGGCTTTTTTTCCCACTGAACACTTAATTCATTTTTGCAAATTTCCCACTGCATGAACACTTAGATCTAGCTCTACCGATTCTAGATTTAAGCCATTTCCCACTTCACCCACTAAAGGGGGAGAGGCACCCTCGCATAGAGATAGCCACTCTGAGTCCTGAAGAGACCTCTGACACAAAACGATTATCCTTAAAAATTCTGACCAATCACAGGCTGTTAATCTATAATCATCACAGGCTGGTGATGAATATAAATGAGGTTAAGTGACCAATCGCAGTTAAGTATCAGATGGATGTGACGGGTTCAACCAATCAGGTTGCTGGGTGTGGCGGGTTCAACCAATCATGTTGCAGTATTTAAACAGGTCACATAAATTATGTAAATCCACTCTCAGGCGAAACATTTCAGAGGTCAATTTGCTTGACACCTGATACTCAGACAGAGAGTGAGAGATAGCTAACCCAGCTAGAGCTATGGCAAATTAAAAACAAACAAATGATTCTCACTACCAACCATGAGAGAGAGGCATACATTAATTACTTATAAAAATAGAGGATGACGGAATAGTTCTAACATCCAAGTAAATCCACGAGATTAGAGGCGCTTAAATATAAGACCAAACTAAGTATAAGTATTAGACAACACAAGCCATTGTTGTTTTCCCGGTGCCCCAGTGTAAAAATGAAATTTCTAGTAAGATCTAATGTAAATAAACATGTTTGAATCCCCTATTATCGCCACGCACGAACTGGGTGTGCATACGCTTTGCCATAACAAATTGCTCCACAGATCATATAATTTTACTGAACCATAACAATTGTGTTTATTATGCGACAATATAAGTAAGTAGCTTTATTTTGACACATCAAACAATATTGAGGGTTCATTAATAGCTGTGCTACGATTGTTTAAACAATAAAATGCACAAACTGGGTGTGCAGTGATCTATTATTAATTACACATTGACTATTTCAGGTGAAATGGTTGACAGAGTCCAATGCGTTCAATGCGGTAATCATGCTCATCATCTTCATTAATGCCATTTTCATCTCAATAGAGACGGACAACAAGCCGGACAAGCACACACAGATTCTTTATCAGCGACTCAATCAGACTATACCAGAAAGACCCATGGACAGTGTTTTCTTTTACATGGACCTGACGTTTCTTATTATATACACTATAGAATTCATTCTCAAAATCTATGCAGAGCCAAAGGCTTATTGGCAAAGCACTTACAATATATTTGATTTCATAATTTTGGCAATCTCGTATGTTCAGGTGAGTTGCTTTTGTTTGTGATTATTTTGTCATTTTTTTAAGATTATCAAATAATGTAGCTTTTTAAAAAATCAAAATAAAAACCAATCATATTTCATTTGGACAAATATAGACAGTTAATCATTTTGCATGAAAAAACCCTGATACCTCAACATTAATTGAATGGGAAAAGACATGCTTTAGCTGTATACTGCATACCACCATCCAAAGGTAACACTCGATTTGAGGAATTATTTTAGACACTCCAAAAAACTCTGCATTGTGAACTTGATTGCTTGATTAGTGGATTTTCGTTTCAGGTCATCACTGATGAATTAAATCCTAATCAAAATGAGCAAGTAGAAAGCAAGCTAGGCGCCCTGAAAGTGTTCCGTGCAATGCGAACACTGAGAACTTTAAGAACAGTGTCTTTCGTAAAAGGATTACAGGTATTTGCATTATGTTTTATCCCTACGGTCTGCTGACTGTGGGGGGCGAAGAGGGTTGTCTGCTGTAAAAGGTTGGTGATAGTTGAACTGGTTCTAACTTCTATTGATCAGCGTCTGGCAACATTGCTAAAGCTAAGGATACCAGCCTTGCAGACGAGCTGCTCATTTTTTTTGACAAGCCAAAATGTAGGTTAAAGTTAAAATTTCACAGGTATTGAATTAACCTTAAGTTCAATCCAAAAATTCACTTTAATTAATCTTGAAGTATAGCAGTGAAATATTATGTTCTAATTAATTGTTGTATTTAGTGGGGTTTTTTTTAACCATCAAAACTTCTTATCTTGTTTTTTATTCTTATATTTTTGTTAATACTACTTATGCCCATCTCTTCACATCAATCACTCAAGGTGTAAGATTATTGCACTATTTTACATGTAACTGTGTTGCAAATTTGTTCACATCCACACCACTGGGCTGATTCCTCTAAAAACTTAACAGCCACTAGCTTAAACTAGCACGTCCTGTTACTGATTGTCACAGACCAGTGAAATAAATCAGGTCCTAAACATCAACCAGCCCTCCCCGCTACTTATGATCCATGGGCAGAAATTCTGGATAAAAACTACTATTTCCGAGAATACTAGATTTGCAAGCAATCCCACTCACTCTCCTTGTAAGCAAATCCACCTGTCTGACCTTAATGACCATACATGTATCTTCAGGTGTTGGTGATTGCGCTGATCGACACCATTAGGAAGTGGGTCACGAACATCATCATCCTGCTGCTGCTCCTCATGTTCCTCTTCGCCATTATGGGGTGAGTCAAAGAGAACAATTGGGCACAGTGACTACCGTCATTTTTCAAGCCAATTCAAGTTCAAGGCAGGTGGGACTGGGAGGCGGGAAGGGAAGGGAGAGGGGGGAAGGTGGGCATGGGGATATGGGAAATCATACCATAATAATGGCTGCCTTTCTCATGCCCCCAAGTTTGTAATAAATGGTAACCCCAATATTAGTATGAGGAGCATAATCTATGCACACAATGCACTTTAAATTCCATGAATACTAGTTGATGAAAGATACAGTCTTGGAAATTCTTTCTGTTTAATTCAAGCGAGTACTAGCGGCGAGTATTCACTTATAAAGGCCCCTAGCCTTGAGCCTAATTGCGAACATAGGCTTAAAAGTTTGAATTTAGGCTCATGGGCCTTAAACCGAATTTAATATAATTTTTCCCAACCAATCTGTCATTATTTTTGCACAATGGTTTCACCAGAAGTAACTTTCCTGGTCATAACAAACGTTTATTGTGAGATCTGCATTCATTATTGCAAATTCGTGAATGTTTCCCATGGTTCTGAGTGTCAAATTGAACATCACATTTGCCAACTGCACTTTTCAAATATTGAAATGCATAATGAAAAGACTAATTTAATGACCTAAATATGTCTGAAGGTCGTTCTAAATCTTTTATTGCAATAGAAAATCTCACAACGTAAAAAGAAAATACAAAATATCAAGGTAAATAGATTTCCTATAGATTCATCTCACACATCTTACTGAAACCAAAAAGAGGCTATTAACTACATGACCATTAAATTGTACATAAAGCAGGTGCTATAAGTGAATTTTCATGAGTGAAGCCCTGTTTATCCATTGTTTTGTACCCTATGTTACACGTTTAAGATGTAGGGAAAGAGCGCCAGACCGTCTTAACATTGACAAATGTGAAAGAGCATGTGAGTGGAAGGGATCCGTTAGGCATTAGGACTGTCGTTTGTCAACCAAAAAACTATACAATACATGATACGTATCCTATTGGGCATGGACTATCTTCAACTAATTTTGATTGCGTTTTGTCCTCTTCTATTCCCCCTGGTACCAGATATTACAATTTGTCTTCCTCTATTCACCTTGCAACCAGATATTACCTGTTTGAAGAGGAGGACCCCACCCACTGGGCCAGCCTGGATCTCGCCATGCTCACTCTGTTCAGCTTCGTCACTGTCGACGGTTGGACAGACATTCAGGTGAGATTTCAATGTTATCCAGATATTGACCTACATCTTAGTAATCTCTTCTCGATTGTGTTTAAAAGATTGTGTAAATGTATACGATTCGTAATCGTCATTTATGTTTTACGCCATGACAAAAAAAATGATCGAGAAGCATGTTTGATCATAATCAGAAATCCACAGCTTTTCTAACATCTATTCTAGATTGTGATAAAAATATTAGGAAGTACACATGTACTGCAAAGTATAGAACTATACATGGTCAAACTCACTTACTTCCTAAGTAGTTAAAGAAAATGCTCAGCCAAAATAATATTTGTTCTGCAAAGCCCAGTATCAATGAGGAATGCCTTAACCATTGCAAATGTGAGATAAATGATATTCATAATCTCCACACTTAATATTTATCACATCTTTAAAAATACCATGCCCTCTTGCTAACTTAAACACAAGGTCACGTGGTGTTGCATAATCGAATGATTTTCGCCAGACGTACCGTGCATTTCAAACGGCAGACGTCACAATTAACGTGGCAGAGATAGGCGGCCTCTTACGTGCACCGTGCAAGTTACGTCCGACGAAAATCACTCGGTTGACATTTGTTGCGTTCACGTGTTTTGAGGGGTTTATGCTAGCCTCTTATTGTGCAGTATCTAAATTGTTCTACATATTTGAATATGCTGAGTAATGATTGAAACTTTCAGAAAACACATTACACATCATATTGCTTCTATACAAACATATTTGTAAGGCCACTGAGCATAACCTTTAAGTTACTAGCTAACTAGATGAAAAAAACTTACTAATGACAGCTTTCTCAATTACACATTCCAGATGATGATTGAGAATCACGGCTTCAGCAAGATCTACACGTCTCTGTTCATCATCACCGGCCATTTCATCTTCTACAACGTGTTCATCGGCGTCATCATCATGAACATCTCCGAGGCAACGGAGCAGTACAAGCGGGAGCAGCAGGCGGAGCGAGAGGCTGTGCTCAAGTACAAAAAGGAGTTCATGATGATGCGACAGCACAACGTGAGTTTGCTCTTTATGCCACCTTTATCCATGTCTTAATGGAAAGGCTGGAGTCTAGTTTTCAAAGGTCCCAATAAGTTATTCTATAGGTCATTGGATCATATAGGGAGCCTTAGGCACTTTCTTGTTTGTCTATGGTATATGTACTGTAGTGATGGACATGGAGTTCTATTCATGATGATACGATGGATGGCAAGTGTGAGTTTTCCTTCTTTGAGTCTTTCTATACATTTAATGTTCGTTGGTTCCTACTGGACTGTTTGCTGGTTTTGTGTTGATTCTCACCGCTATCCATGTTAGCTGCCAGGAATCTAGATTAGCATTGATGGTGTTGTCTCTTATTGCATTACCCACAGTAAATTTAGACTGTCAGACTCATATTTTAATAGTTTTTCATGCTCAGAATCTTTTTTATCTTTTAAAACTAACACTAAACTGACAATTTCATATTATTTTGCTTGCTGAATGCTCATAAACTGTGATAAAACTTTCAACAAAATTATCCAATGCAGGATTCATGAATTTCATAATGTGTGTGTTTTAAGGGGACAAGTGTGGGTAAATAATTTTTCTAATGGTATAACATGGTTTGAAATATATAGGCTATTTTGTTACGAAGCAAATAGTGCAAATTTTACAACTTTGTCTTTTGTGCCATATAAATGAGAGAGAAAAATCGCAAATGTCAAAAATATAATCAACAACAAAATTCACATAATTATCTAAAACAAAGGCATGCCTTAATTTATTCCTATCTATTCAATTGATGCAGGATGTGAAGAAAATGCTGGAAAAGCAGAAGCGTGGAAACTACTCCAACTTCAACGAGATGGTACAGGAGTTCCAAATGTCTCTGCGTCACGATGATTCGGTTTGTTAATCATTGCTTACTTATGTATGTTTCAACTGTAAGAGGTATATATTGTAGTAGGACCTCTCATTTTGAACCACCATTGGGACCAATGTCAGGTGGTCTCAATACCGAGGTGGTCACCATACAGAGGTTAATTTTGGTAGCTTTATGAAAAATGGCCCTATGATAGATGTGGTCTCAATAGAGAGGGGGGTCTTAATTGAAGTTTTACTGTATGTCTTGTATTTGTCTTTGTATCCAACAATAGTGCACCTCATTTTCTCGATATTACTTGTCTCAAATTTTTTTGTTGTATCAAACTTAGTTTCATTTTTCTTCAAACTATCTAACCAACTAACTGACTAACCAATTAACTATCCAACCAACCAACCAACCAACCATCCAACCAACCTAACTAACTAACCATCAAAATACCTTACTTACTAACTAACCAACTATAAACATCGTGTGATGACGACTAACTGAATGTATGCCAACGAAATAACCAACCAACCTTACTCAACTAAGCTATTATTTTGTAACCAGGTGATGATGACTGACTTGTCCACCAATCTGATCTGGATCGAGACGTACCGCACGATGCTCAACCACATGGACGACACTCTGTACCGGGTCCAGCAGCTGCACTTTGAGATGGCCAACCACCTGGCGTCCGTGCTCGATGAGTCTCTGCGCAATCGATACGGCGTCACGGAGGGCGTCCAAATCCCGATGATATCGCCACGAACACCGTCCGTCGGGGCAGTGTCAAGGTCGCCTTCGCCGACAAATTCTGGTAGAGACGTCAAGTTGCCGGGGCCGTCAGACACCGGTGGCGACGGTGCTACCGAGGATTCACCAGCGGCGGGAAAATCAGGAAAGGAATAGTGATGATGTTGATGAGTTTTGGGGCGGATTTTACTGTACAGGCAGCTAGAGCACGTTGAATGGATGGTATTTGTTGATGGTTTTCTTCCAGTAATGTATGTTGGTCTTTGTGGTGGTAACGAGGACTCGCCAGTGGAGAAGTCGAGAAAGGAATAGTTGTGGACTTGTGGCGTTTTATTGTAAACATTGATTGGGTCATGGGCCCCAGCATCATGGGAGAGGTGGTGGTGGTATGTGTACTACTATGATATGCAAAGTTCAACCACTATACCATACGCATTTCTACTACTATATAGGTGGGTAACTAACAAGCACAAAGATCATAGACTCCAGCACATCCGTTTTAGGCTGCATTTATGCTCTAGTATATACTTTAGCACTGCACATTATTACATCATCATAATTAACTGACACAGTCTTATGTAATTGCAATCTTTAAAAAAAATCAACAATATTGCATAGCTTCATTTGCCAGTATATCAATCAGAAAGTTTTTGATTGACTTGATTGAGGTTGGGTTTTATTGGCTAGTTAAGTTTGTATTACCATAAAGACTATGGGAGACTTCGTTTAGTGTTTGTAAAGGTGATAATACCTGTACATTATCTGCTGATGACTCATACTGTTGCTATACCATCACAATGATAACATATATCAAATTAAAGCAAATAGAAAATCATCCATAATGCAAACCTAACAAGATTCAGTCAATCAAAAATAACTTCCTGACTGATTTACGAACAAATGAAGCTAAGGAATATTGGTGAAAATGGTTAAATTGAATTGTTATTGCTTTAGACTGTGTCCGCGTATTGACATAGTGTGAAGTGATAAAGTATAAATCTAGACTAAATTGGACACCCTTGCTCCCCTGGTTTTTGTGCTTGTTAGTTGGCCTTCTATAATATAACAGTAGTATTGTGTACGGTATAGTGTTCGTAAATCATAGTAGTATACATGTACATACCCCCTCCCCACTCAAATGATGCTTGGGCCCATGGGATGGTTTTTCATGAATAGTGTATTTGCATTGGTGTTGATAGTCGTGGAAGTCAGAAAAAGCATTGCTTTTTTTAATGTATAAAAACTTGTAAATGGTGTTGGTAATTGTCCTAGTGTGGGCTTGTCAATTGCGTTTTTGTTGATCTTTTGGCAATTATTCAATAATGATTTATACCGATAAAGTGAAACTAAAACTATTTAAGAGAGGTCTTGTAGGTACCATCCACAACTTGGAGGTGATGAAATAATTGTTTTCTCAACTCCATCTTATCTTATTTTTTCAGCATTTACTAATGTATAAACATTGTTTTGTGTGCTTCTGAGAAGTATATTTTCAATGGAAATAGAATAAGACTATTTGTTTCATTGTTTTTTATATAAAAATATTCATCGCATAAACATAAAATAGTGATTACAGAAACATCAAACAGCTGTTGCATTGTACCAATAAAACTTCATAACTCTTGATTTAGTATCATAATTAACAATCCAGTGAAAACAGTTCATGCTACATTCTCCCTGTACAGGTATATACATCACTGATAATTCTTCAGTTTAGGTTCATCAATCCATGACCTATTCTTGTTTTTACATACCTCCCAAGTCTTTCTTTTTAATTAATATTGATAAATATTTACCACTACCTAGCAGAATGTAGATTTACCAGTATGAATAATTAAAATTCATAACTTAGAATTGAAGTGCATGAAATATTTCATGTAATAAGCCAATGCAAGCCGTTGCATTCGCTTACACGTAATACGTGAAATTGGATTATTGCATTGGACTATTAAAGAAAAATTATAATGATCGACCTGTTAACATTATTGTCTCAAGATAAATATCGATCATATCCTGTACACTATGAAACATATTCACTACAATTTTAATTATGAGTCATCAGGAGTCCTTTTGTCGTTATTCCTTGTTTATTTTCTACGTCCAAACAGATAGTTTGAGTAAAATGCCAGGTCCGCAGGTGAAATTTCACTGTCCCGCTCATCTGGAATGCACAGAAAAGATATTTAAAACTAGTAATACACAGTACTATGCACACATTGCACACATTCGGGGGGTATAGATCCAGCAAAGCTGAGCTGAACCCCTTATTAACAGCTGTATGCCCTGCTTTGAAGTTGCACTCGGACAAAGCAGTGGGATAAGTACACAGTACTATGCACACATTGCACACACGGGGGGGTATAGACGTAACAACTTTGTGGTGGTTTGGGGTGGGGGGGGGGGCAAGCACGCTGACAACCAGCAGGGCAAAGACCTGGATAATGACATTGACCTGGATAATGGTGAAAAGTGTGGCTGAAATGAAGAGCCTGGTTGCCTGTATCTGTCATAGAACTGTTTCAAAAAGATTCTTACTCTACATATTAGTAACAGACAACCCCCCTCTCCTTCCATTTCTAGCTATATTTCACATTTTTTTTTATAAATTTGTCCAGGTCTTCGATCATGGAGTCCTAGCATTCCATACAAGATTTTTATGGCAGACCTATTATTTTGTAATTGAAAAATATTAGTGGCGCCCATGTATATTGCCTGTGTAAGATGGTGAACTGTTTCACAACGATTTCTGATTCCTTACTTTACATGTTGGTGAACTCCAACATTCATGAAATTTATTTAATATGATAGTCCTAATATATATTTTCATCCAAAATCTCAACAAGCTTTAATACAAGCTGCAAAATCAGTTCCTACATCGGACTCCAATTACTATTGTAAACAATTTTGGTCAGGCCGGGTGACCATACGGAACCGAGCTGACCACATATATTTACAGAGTTCATCTTTACGCAACACAATAAAATCTTACATTGATTGACAGTTTCAACAACTACTGTTGCCATTTTCAACATCTCTCTGCGCATATCAAGATACGAGGACAGAGACAGGTCATGAACAGGGACGAGGGGGGCTTTCAACTCTCTCATGTGTACGACCCGATTTTCAGTATCGGAAGTCGTGCAGATTGACCTGTCATGCGCAGAGAGATGTTGAAAATGGCAACAGTAGTTGTTGAAACTGTCAATCAATGTAAGATTTTATTGTGTTGTGTAAAGATGAACTTTGTAAATATATATGGATTCCAACACGATAAACACATTCAAGGATACGAGCTGACCACAGACTGCAATGGCACCGGCTAGACCATAAAATATGACCAATTTAATTTGTCTCCTAGTTTAATTTACGGCCTGCAAAATGGTCTAGCTTCCATGAAATGTAGTCACTGTAAACTGTAATCAAGCTCAGGAATTGCACATTGCTTGTTCTCTGGTCCCTGGTAATGCTAAATGGGACTGTCACTAAAAGAAAAAAGCATGGGTTTTTCATGTATCATACTTTTAGATACATTGAAAAATACCCGAGAATACACCAGTTTTCGAATAACTCTTGTATTTTGTGTCTTGGCACAGATTATCAAAATAGAATGATATGTGCAACTTCGATTTGAACCAATAGTCCGTGTTTCAGTGAAATCATTGCTGTTATAAAATTGTTTACATTTTGGTTTAGTGTGACTCATGAGGCGGGTGGCGATCGGCACCCGCCTCGCTTGCACACAGTGGTTATTGTGGTGTTTATACAAACATAGATTTATTTGGAGGCATGAATTTTAGCTTTCACCCATAACCTTTTGACCTCTCATCTGCTGGTCCATAACACCAGTGTCGCCTACTAACAATGTACGCTCAGTCCAGGTTCTTGATTACTCTGAGCCCTGGCCGGGAGGCATCTGCTTCTATCCCACTTATGTTGATGTCACACATGAGGACAGGGGTGGGATAATTTTTTTACTACCTCCTCCCCAACACATCCATAACATTGGATTTTTGGTTATTTTGTTGCGAGTTTCCAGGTATTTTATTTCAGGATGGGATTGACCCAAGGACAGGATATAGGGATAACAAAATCTGTTATTCCCCCAACAAATTGTATACATGTATGTTTTGACTACAAAAATGTATCTTCAAATGTGTACTGTGTCTATGACAAACTAAACAATTGTGTGTGTATTCTAACGTTATGATTTTATTTTAAATCTGGACGATTCAATGGGGCCGTGATTTCTGCAGACTATAAATACTGTCTGTATTTTTAAAATATAAATACTGTCTGTCTCATTTTTGCAGTTAATAGATTAGGGTTTAAGTATCATAGGTATTACATGTTACCAGTATATACTGTGGACAATATCAGGTATTGTATTTCTTCTAATTTAAAATCACTTTTGTTGGAACTTTTTTGCATTTTTGTGAGATCATTTTTATTTTTGTATATCCATTTTTTCTGTCTAATTTGGATATGCATTTGGTATAGTATACTGTAATCGGAAGTTTATTTATTTGTAGTTAAACCTGTTAATGAGTGTACAACAAATAAAAATATGAAATTTCAACAAGTCCCACCAACACGTGTTTGTGATCAAAGTTTATAGTTGCTAATCAACTATTCTCTTGTTCATTGCTGTATTGGTGTTTCAGATACCTGTACTTGCCATAATCCAAATATGAAAATAATCTCCATATCATAATCCCATTGTGTATTGTCCTCTAGTAAATAAAATAAAATAGCTGTATATTATTGAAATCATTTCACATGTGACAAATGTCCCATCGTAGGTGCTGTATGAGACATTGCTTAAAAATAGAAACCCCTTTTCGAGTATACCCACAAACGTGGTCCTCCGTAGCTCAGTCGTTAGCGCGTACGACTTGAAAACAGGAGTTGACTGCGTCGCAAGTTCGCGGCCCGGTCATGGCAGACACAGTGTCGCCAAAACCGATACGCCGTACGTCTGCCACTGAGTTGCTGATTTCCACACAGCAAGTCGCCACCGTACAGTGTTACTACTAGACGGTGGCGAGGCCAAGCAAAGGTTCGGAAGCCTCGTTAAAAGGCGTGTCCCGTGTAGAGGAGAGCCACTCTTCTGCACGTAAAAGAACTCACCTAGTTTGAAAACTATAGCTAGTGTGATTCCCCCACCGCTGAGGCTCAGTTGGTTACCTAGCTTGCCTCTGGAGAGGTACATGTACAAACACCACGTGGCCTCCCATTAACACGTTGCCTCAGAAGAGGAGGCCAATCTCTCATCCGAGACTGGCTTACTTGTGAATTGCATATCCAGATCCAGACTGGCTTACTTGTGAATTACAAATCCAGATCCAGAACGCTAAGATCCAGAGGGAGCGGAGTGCTGGACATAACTCAACCGCAAGACAGGGTTCGATCTGACATGGAGGGTGTCCAGACCGGGCGTATGAGGCGACGTAATGAGGATAAAGATAATGTATGCAATTTTATGTCTTAAAGGCTGATCTGGGTAACATGTAGCGTGCCGATTCAGCAATGATTCGGCAAGGTTTTGCAAAGTTTCGAAGTGATATACTTGCATGTTGTGGGGTGAAGCAAGATATGTTTGTTTTCAAGCCGCTGCTTTGGTATCTAGTGTAAATATATTTCCTACACACTATGTTTGACTTAATACTGGATTTATACAGAATATGGTCATTTTCAGGTTGTACAGAAGGAGGTCACAAAAGAGGTTAAACTCGGGAAACAAACTGATCTACACCATGCATCATGGAAGGGTGCCCTTGTTGAAGCAAAGAGATTGATCAAAAAAGGAGCGGACGTCAACGCCAAAGATGATAATGGTCTCACGCCGCTTCACGTTGCATCACAAGAAGGTCATCTTCAGTTCGTTGAGATGTTGCTGGGAAAGGGAGCCAATATTCATGCTAGAGACAAGCATAAACTAACACCATTACATTACACAGCAAAGTTGGGTCATCTCACTACAGCAGAGATGTTGATCACAAAAGAAGCGGACCTCAATGCTCAAGGAGTGGATGGTCTCGCGCCACTTCACTGGGCTGCGGTTCAAGGTAATCTCAATGTTGCAGAGCTTTTGGTGAGAAAAGGGGCCAACGTCAATGCTAAAACGATTGTCAATCAAATACCGCTTCACCATGCATCATTGAAGGGTCACTTAGGTGTGTCAGAGATGTTGGTTATAGAAGGTGCAGATGTCAATTCCAAAGACATTGATGGTTTCACTCCACTTCATTATGCATCAGAAGAAGGGCATCTTCAGGTTGTCAAGATGCTGGTGAGAAAAGGAGCTGATGTACATAAAAAGGACAACAATAAAGAAACTGCTCTACATCACGCATCATTTAAAGGTCACCTTGCTGTAGCTGAGATGTTGGTCACAACAGGAGCAGACGTCAACGCTCAGGATGAGGATGGTCTCACTCCACTTCATGCTGCTTCAGAAGAAGGTTATATTCAGGTCACTGAGATGTTAGTAAAAAGAGGAGCCAATGTAAATGCTAAAGACCGGCAGAAACTAACACCATTACATCACACAGCAAGTTTTGGTCATATAACGGTAGTAAAGATGTTGGTGCAAAAAGAAGCGGACGTCAACGCTCAAGATGAGAATGGTTTCACACCACTTCATGCTGCATCACAAGAGGGTCGTGTCCATGTTGTGGAGGAGTTGATCAGAGAAGGGGCCAATGTCAACCGTCAGACTTTTGCTGGATGGACGCCTTTAATGGTGTGTGCACAGAAGAGTAAGTTACCCAAGTTTATTATTACACTTATGAATAAAGTGAGTAAATTGATAGTTTAGATAATTTGACCGAAATCCCTGTTAAGATTATAATAATTTATAGTGTGATGGTGCAGTATAAAATTATTTAGTTAGTTAGTGTGGGGTGCGCGTTACTGAATATGAAGCCAATGTTTAGAAACAATTTATAACTCATGATCTGACAAATGAAGGTTTCCAAGAACAATATATATACAAAAAAACAACAGAATGAGAGTGCCAATTTGATGCTAAAAAACTACACGTTTAACACTGTGCAGGCATGGAGGTGATGTTGTAAATGCAGCGTCTATAATCTTGCATTTTTTTCATTTCAGACCAATTAGTAGCTGCAAACCAGGTCATAAGGAATGGTGCAACTCTGAATGAGAAGACACTGGATGGTATGACTGCCCTTTCTCTTGCCAAGATGTACAATCATGAAGAAATGGTTGACTTTCTTTCAACCTTAAACTAATATTACGTGATATGTCCGTAAAAGTTAGTTATTATAAGTAAAACACCATTGTAGGATATGACCAAAATATCAACTACATCTATGTGCATGCATGCATTAACTAACTTTTATGTTATTTCCTTTCATGTATATATATTTATACTTTTATTTTTTTAGTTATAGTGATACCAAGGATAGCTGTTGTGTGTGATAATACGTATTAATAAAACAATGTGATAGTTTATTTGTACCAATAAAAATCTTCATTTGTACTGCTATTGGAAACAAAAAAAATCACTTGTGTTTATTTGCATATTCTTTGTATTAACTTGGTGATACAACGTGAAACTTCACATCACGGAAATTTGTTCTATTCTTACTGTATACTGGATGACGTTTTAAACACAATATTTATATACAAAGTTCATCTTCCACAATTTATATACAAAGTTCATCTTCCACAATACCATATTTCTTATATATATTACTTTGTTGAGTTTTTCGGCAACTAGCTGCTACCATTCCCAAAACCTCTGCACATGACTTGTCAGTCCGCACGACTACCGATGCTGAATATCGGGTCCTACACGTGATGTTGTTAGGCCCCATCATCTCTGCTCATGACTTGCCTCTGTCCTCATAGCTTTATCGCCTCATTGGTTGTTCTTCTCCAATCACTTTTGATGTCCACTGCACACACTTCCTCCCGATCTATCTAGTGTTTTTTTTCTGATTCACATGATCTGTGATCGCACTCTTATTGATTTGCGCGAGGGATTCTTTTCTGGCAGTGATAGATCCCTTATAGAGTAGTATTCTGAGTAACGTCGTCCATATGTTCTTTCACACGGGTGCCCAGTTCCCTGCCTGTTTCAACAATATTACACAGGACTTACAAGGAATCTTTAACACTACCTCGCATTTCCCAAGCTTGTTTATCTTTCGGGTGAACCAGAATGTCACTGATAGTTTGTAGAGGTTTCATCGCTGTGGACACTTTGTGTTTGTTGAGGATACGGGATATATGTTCTATGACCCCTTTGACATAATGTAAGATGGCTAAACCCTTTGGGCCTCCTGAGTCTTTCTTCTTCCTCTTGTCCTGTCCTCCTTTCTTTCTCTCTACCATGGGCTTTCACTTTCTTAAAAACCATCTTGGATAACCGCACTTCATCAGTGCCTCCACTATGTGTTCTTCCTCTTTCTTTCTGTCCTCTGTCTCTGTCAAAGTGTTATTACTAGTTTCTATCGAGTAGGGTACGGATCACACCTAGTTTATGCAGTAATGTAACACCCCCACCCCCTCGTCTCCTCCTCTAACTCAAGTGCATTTACATCACGCTACTGATGCGCCCATGGTACAATGTCATACTGCTAATGTGGCGACGACCATCCATCACAGTTCGCCAGAAGAACGCTGGAACGTGAAATTCTAATCACACACCACTAAACCAAGGACACGCTGAAATTAAGTCAAAAAAGTCAAAAGTTATGCTAACAGTAAGCGGGTTAATGATCTACTCGCCATTTTATACGTGACAGATACTCAACAGTTGCTGTCGGTGTTTAGTCGACGTAAACAAAAATCGAGTGATTATCTGCTAGCATACCCTACCGAGGTTTTGAGCTGCCCAAAACATTGGCAGCATATCGCAGCCTAAACAAATCAATAATATACCTCGGTCATTCTATCATGCCGTGCAAAAATCACCGCCAATAACCCACGCTGATTGGTCGAGCGGCGTGCTCAATTGTACGTTTGACTGCACTTGCGGAGACCACTAGTCTAAACTAGACTAGTAACGTCACATTTTCTATACAGCCGCTGACGTCGCACACTCGGAACTACTTGAAATGTTCCGGAGCTCAGCAGCTGTTGTGAGCATGAGATTTTCCACAAATACAACTTGCGTATACAGTGAGACCTACAGTAAATGACAGTGAATGTTTACACATATAAGAGATATGTTTTATTTTCTAGGCGCTCGTTTAGAATGTTGTTTGTGACATATCAAGAGATTTGGCATTGTTATCCTTTTTTCATCTGCTTACACTATGCCGAGGCCGGAGGGACATAGGCTTTATTTTCCAATGCACGTTTGTTTGTTTTTGCGTCGCTTCACCTCAGCTGCTGAAGCAAGCATTGTGTTTCGTTCGTTTGTTACTAACTAACTATGTAACTATGTACATGTAACTATGTAACTAAGTATGTATGTATGTATGTATGTATGTATGTATGTATGTATGTATGTATGTATGTCTCCGGACTACCTAGAGCTTTAACCGTTGCACCGATTTCGTTCAAACTTTCCACGACTATGAGGTATGAGGCGAAACCAAAGTGATTCGACTTTGGGCTTTCTAGAAGCGCTTTTGACATTTTTAATGATATTCAATGCACTTAGCCAGCAAGAAAAAAATCAATATTCCAACCAAGCAGCAAAATTGATTATTGGAATTGAAACTGATACTGATCTGTTATTCAATACTATTATATGGCAACAAAAATATATTTTTGCTGGATATATTGATTCTGATTCGTTCTGATGTTTTCTCCTCAAATTCATAAATTTCTTGATTGTAAAGTATACATTATTTCAGTATATCTCTTAATTGCCCATGAGTCGACGTCGTTCTAGCGACGCAGTGTTCTTTGAACACTTTTGATCTAGTTTATTTTATGTACATACATTTATCTTTCTTAGTGTGTGCGTAATTTGGATGTGCACGTATTATAATATATACTAATTTTCAATATAGTTTAAAAATATGCCACCAATGCAGATAATCATTACCAAACATGATAATTCAATATTCAGATACACTTTTCAAAGAAACAAAAAAAAACACACAAAAAAACACACGTGAGCTTTATCCAAGTCACAAGATAGACTTTTGTTAAGTTATACATTTTATTTGTGAGTTTGCAAAATTCAGGAAAAGCAATTCAAATATCTCTATGCCACCTGTATGCAAATAAATTTCACAGGAACGATGTGCAAAAATATTGAATGCCCTTGTCATGTTTTTCATGAACCTTGAATCCAAAATAAAAATAATCATTCTCAAATGACAAAAATATGCTGATCAACTTTATGCCTGAACACTTCATGCTCACAGTTTTCATCTCTTTTACAGAAATGATTGCACATTTTTCACTTATTCAAACTTCATGAGGAATTATCAGCAACATAAGCGTATGCGTCTTGATCAGAGCACTATATACAAATTTGCAATATATCTATTTGTAGCTTGTTACTTGCTGTGTTTATGTTCTAATACATGTAATTGTCATAATCCAACTTTGACGATTGACTCCAAAAACAATTATTGTCATTCAATAATCTGATATACACGATGATTTGTGAGACAGCTATTGTTTCTGAGTCCAAACTGCGTGCGCTTGTCGCGTCATACTTCACTTGAAATTAGTCTATTGCAGCTATAATACACAATAGAAAATTTTGCCACAAGGATTATTATACAGATTCTGGACTCCATAGCATAGAAGTAGCCACAGGCACAGGGGCAATTTATAGACTAAGATAACCCGACCGTGTCTTTGTTTCACACTACGAATGTATAAAGTACCCCTGTGGAAATGGCCAATGATTAATAACAAGCACTCCCCGGCCTACCCCACACACTATTCCAACAGCCGTGCACGTGGTTTGTATGCTCACGTGGTTGCAAATCTACGTTAGACGTCATTGTTAACGTACGATACGTCATATGTTTATGACGTATGGAAATCCAAATTGTTTTCATTTCATGTTTACAAATGCATCTATAGGTCCTGTTCTGAAATAAAGCTTCAACTGGCCTCTGTCATCAGATCTTCATACGTGTCGTCGCTTCGAGTAGTGGTCATATAGGTTCTGGAGGTATTTATGATATTTTATTACTAGTAATATACCCATTGACGATGTTAACACAAAGGTTTGTTGTACATCGTAAACCAATAGTTCTACTATTATGAGGATAATTTTCTTCTTTTCTGGAATAATTAGATAAACTTCTCTATATAACATTCTTAATCATTAATCAATTGTTGTGTGTTCGTTTGTTTATTTATGTTAAATTTTGTGTACCTATACGTGTGTGTTGCGGTGGAGTCGCACATTTTTCAGTGTAGTCTAGTCTGTGAAGTTAAATTAATTGCTGAGAAGTCCGGTGACCCTCTGATTTTTTTAATGCACATGTTAGGTGGTTGTCAATGTACACAATGTGAAATTTTCATTAAGACATCCATGATCCGAATTTTTGTTGATACATAGGCCCATTTTAATTGTGCATCTCAGAGTCAGTTTTTCAGCACTGCAGACAAAAACAGTGTCCGAAATATTTTAGCTGTTATATTAGTTATATAAATACAAACTTTGATGATGAATTTTCATCGTGTCACGTGGATGATGCTATAGAACATATATATGTGAATTAAACCAACAAAATACATGACAATCATAATAAACAAACTAGAAAGGTACTCATTGGAATACAAAATTAGTCCCAGCACCTTTGAACATTTGATAGTTTATGATTTTTTATTGGATTACATTATAAGCCTGATGGACAGGAACACTACATAGGAAGCGTATGACATAAACAGAAATAAAGCTTAAATGCTTTATTATAGCAATATTCTCTTTTCTATTGTCGTCGCCGTTTGTTAATTGTTTCTTTCTTAAGGGCAATATATCACATTAATAAACATCCATCTGCATGGATTGTTTATTTATTTTGATGACGTTTGTACGAGTTTACGTTAACGGTGCGATATTTGACGTGTGGCGTAATTTATATCAAGTGGGTTAACGTTTGACACGTTTTACGTCATTCTGTAGGTTTACTCTCCGACGCTTTACGTACCATGACGTACACTTCAACTTTAACAAATAAACAACCGAAAATTGTATCAATGTTATAATATAACCATAGATTTTATAAATACCAAAAAAGTCTGGTCTCGTCTTGGGTTCATTCTTGGAGGGATCAGAAAGTTTGAGGCTATAACATTGAGTAGTTTTCTTCAAGTCGTCGTTCATAGGTTTTTGCTCGTCGAAAAACAGATAGTGCACGACCCAGCTAAAGCTGGGGCTGTGACTAAATAAGTGTGGAGGCAGTACGTACTACGTACCTTACTACGGTCAACGTGATTTGCATGATTTCCAGCCAAAGAACTACCCTTGGGTTGAGAACTGTCTTCTACGCGGAGAATATTCACCAGGCTAGACTTAAGTCAAAAGCAAAATCAACAATCGTCTTTTCTTTACTTGGCAAAGTAAAATCGTACGTAGGACATTTATTATCTCTGCTGAACATTTCGACAGTGGGGTTTCTGATGGGTCTGATTATGTCCGTAAGTTCAACACTATTAACGGTGGTGTATTCAAATTGTTAGCCACAATTGTCTCACATTCATGGCCCATCCAGCAAAACTGGAGGCACACCGCACAGTATGAAAGGTTTTTGGGGCTGCTTGTACCATTACATGTTAAGACAGAACAAAGTATAAGGTTAAATAGGAACGAAAGTTCATTTAATAAACAAAGCTTCGCATCATCGATGCTCTCTCAAGTGTAAAATGTTTATTTTTACATCATTTTTGCCCCTCAGAGTTTTGCACATCGCTTGGTTTTGTTAACATTCATTGATAACTCAATGTCACAATACTGAGGTATCATGGGCCATAATTGGCGATCCAATGATAAATCATATAAGGCAGTTTAAGCTGCTAATTGATGCTCACAGGTGCTGTAACTAGTTCTGCTCCAACGAGTATGTTTCTAATTTTCCTACTTGTATTAATGGTAACTCACGCGTTGATTCCGCTTTGACAAAGCTTTGACAAGCTTTTTTACGACGCGAATATGACGCTTAAGTCAGGCACTGTCACGATTATCAATCTTTGTTGCTCATTCCTACGCTTTTGACCCATGACCTATAGACTGGGGTCTCTGTTTTGAACCAAGGTCTGTGAAGATTACCTACGCGTTGAGACAGGCTATTCTGAGCTCTGTTACGTTTTGTTAAGCTTTGATATACTCTCGGCACTTTGATAAATTCGTGACAGTGCTTCCAGATTTCCTAAAAAATGTTTTGGAGCCCCTGCCGAATGTCCAGGTAAACTCTAAGCTTTGCCAGGATCCATTATTATTGTATTACAATGAATCATTCACTGTCAATGGTTAATGAATACATATTTAGCAATCTATTTGACTTGTTGACATTACAATACAGTTTAATCCAAAACCATGCATATTGCAGGAACGCAACAATTCCATCTGACTTTGATTTAAAATTGAGCGCCCTATAGTTTCATATAGTATAGAAAGAAAACAAAGTACAACTAGATCAAAAGTTTTCAAAGAACAACATGTCGCTTGAACAACGTTGACATATGGGCGATTAAGATATTGCATAAGCATGTAGGTTGTAGTTCATGAGCAAATTCGGAAATAATAAAATCTTTAAAAAAAAGTTAAAATTGTTCCCTGGAATCTATACTTTTCTTGACACATAGCCAAAATTAAAAACTCATGATGGTCTCGATGAATGTAAACAGTGAACCAAGTTTGAAGATTTTGTCTTCAAAGGCATTGATACTATTAATAAAAATGTCGAATGTGAAACTAAAAAGCACACTTTAATTGGCAAAGAGCCAAAGTAAAGATGAACATATATGATTGTCACTACGTTTGAGAAGATAGATTGAAAGTTGGACGTCATAGTTAAAACTGTATTGAAAGTATTGAAGAGAGTAGAAAAAACTAAAATGTCTATAAATTGCTACACAATGCTATGCTCTTTTTATTTAGTTATCAAAGGGCCAAAATTCAACGTACATTCTGGTCACCAGTCCCATAATATTGTATGAAATACGGAAGTCAAGCTAGTGTCAAGGTAAAATGCCAAAATTGTCCCCCAATGGCCTTCTGGAGATAACAATTCGATTGCCAAAGTGCCAGAATTGGACACTGATGATGGTTATTAGGTATATGAGTAGTGTATTAAATTTGGAACTCATGGATTAAGCTAGTTTTAAAGATTGAAGCAAATGACGTCCAAAATTGACCATAAATGGCCTTCATGGAAATCACACGTAAATTGGCAAAGTGCCAAAAATTAAACACCATGTGGTGGTCGTTAAGCATTTGAACAAAATCGGTTTGTACCAAGTTTGAATGTGTTCATCCAAGCAGTTTTAAAGATACTGCAGAAAACGTCCAAAATTGACCATAAATGGCCCCATGGAAAGCATACTTTAATCAGCAAAGTGCCAAAAATCGAATCACACCAGTGTTGCATCATGCCACATAGTTGTGTAAAGTTTGAACATCATACATGCATACATTGTTGTACATACATATGTACATACATACATACATACATACATACATACATACATACATACATACATACATACATACATACATACATACATACATACATACATACATACATACATACATACATACATACATACATACATACATACATACATACATACATACATACATACATACATACATACATACATACATACATACATACATACATACATACATACATACATACATACATACATACATACATACATACATACACATACATACATACATACATACATACACATACATACATACATACATACATACATACATACATACATACATACATACATACATACATACATACATACATACATACATACATACATACATACATACATACATACATACATACATACATACATACATACATACATACATACACACTACTGACATAAAAACGAAGTGATCACAAGGCTTTCACTTCAGCTGCTGAAGCCATGCAAAATTGAGACTAATTACTAATACTTATTACATAATAAATAAATTAGAATATATCACAGTATGTATTGATAAATCAGTTGTGGAACCTGGTATTGTATATAAGAGGTAATATAAGAACTACACAGAAAAAATAATTAAATACTATATTTTTAAACGCGATGAGATTTCTGCCATGGTTTGAGATCTTTGAATCTTATTTATCCAAATTAACCGTATAACTTTCTCTTTTGATGTGTGCGGAAGATCAAACCATCTTGTATGAGACGATAAAATATCTGTCTGTGATGACGATCTTCTATGAAAAACAGAATGATATACATGTAATAGGAATGAATGAATGAATGAATGAATGAATGAATGAATGAATGAATGAATGAATGAATGAATGAATGAATGAATGAATGAATGAATGAATGAGTGAATGAGTGAATGAATAGGTATGGGCACTGCGCCATCTTTAGAGACCTATATATGAAGGGCACCCTTTTTCTACATCCTTGTTTTTAATCTGCACTACTAACAATTGCTTTTATCTTTTTTTTCCTCCTAACTATCGGCCAGTTCCGACCCTTACTGTGTGTATTTCCGTTCCTCACCATACACACACACACCCTCATGGGAGAATATTAGTGAATCAACAATGATGTTTACCTCGACTTTCATACACAGATAAAGATACAGAGAGAGCTGAGTGCTCGCCGTCGACATGACTCAACCACAGCACAAGGATCAACCTGATATGGAGATGATCAGGAGCAAAATGATGATGCTGTGTAATGAGGATAAACATGAGGTATGTTAATTTATATTTTAGTGGCTGATCCGGGTTTCTTGTAACATGGCGACTCAGCAATGTTTCTGCACGGTTTTGCAAAATTTCATGAGATGAAGCTAAATGTATGTGTTTTAAGCCAGTGATGTAGTACATACTGTATAGATGTTTGCTACACACAATGAGTTGGACTTGGTACGGGATTTGTATTAAATCATGGCTATTTTCAGGTTTCAGAGAAGGTGGTCGAAAAAAAAGTCAAAATCGGACAATTCTTACCTCTGCATCATGCATCAAGGAAGGGCTTTCTGGTTGTAGTAAAGACATTGATTAAGAAAGGAGCGGACGTCAACCTCCGTTGTAAGGATGGTCTTGCGCCATTACATCACGCATCAGGGGAGGGTCACATTGCTATAGCTGAGATATTGATTACAGCAGGAGCAAACGTCAACATTGAGAATGTAGAGGGACTCACGCCACTGCATGTTGCAGCACAAGAAGGTCATCTTCCGGCCATTGAGATATTGTTGAAAAATGGAGCCATAATTAATTGTAAAGACATGGCAAAACTAACCCCATTACATTGGGCAGCAGATTCTGGTTATTTAGCTGTAGCAGAGATGTTGGTCGCAAATGAAGCGGAAGTCGATGCTAAGGATAAGAATGGTCACACACCACTTGTCTGGGCTTTAGATGAAGGTCATATCGATGTTGCACAGTTTTTGTTAAGAAAAGGGGCCGACGTCAATGTTATAGGGTTTGAGCAGCAAAGACCTCTTCATTACGCAGTATTAAAGGGTCGCGTTGATATAGTTGAGATGCTGATTACAGCAGGAGCAAACGTCAACGTTCACAGTAAACAAGGTCTCACACCACTTCACGTTGCATCACAAAAAGGGCATCTTCAGGTCTTCCAGCTGTTGGTGGAAAATGGAGCCAATATTGATGCAACAGACAAGCAGATACAAACACCATTACACCACACAGCAGCTTTTGGTCATTTACCTATAGCAGAGATATTGGTCACAAAAGGAGTGGACATCAATGCTCTGGATGAGTTTGGTCTCACGCCACTTCACCGGGCTTCGCGTGAAGGTCATGTCGATGTTGCAGAGTTTTTGGTGAGAAAAGGGGTCAGTGTCAATGAAAAAATGAGTGGCGGTCGAACACCACTTCATTTTGCATCCTCGAAGGGCCACTTTGATGTGGCAGAGATGTTGATTAAAGAAGGTGCACATGTCAATTCCAAAGATGAAAATGGTCGCACTCCAATTCATAATGCATCAAAAAACGGACATCTTCAGGTGATCAAGATGTTGATTGAAAAAGAGGCTTATGTTTATGCATTTGACAATTTGAAACAAACTCCTCTTCATCTTGCAGCAAAAAACGGTCACATCGCTGTAGTAGAGTTGATGATCAAAGAAGGAGTATATATCAATGCACAGGATGTGCAGGATCTCGCCCCACTTCATACTGCATCTATACATGGCCACGTCCAGACTGTATACATGTTGTTGAGTAATGGAGCTAATGTACATATTAGAAACAACTGTATGGACACTCCTCTACACCATGCATCATTTAAGGGTCATTTTGCTATAGCTGAGATGTTGGTCTTAGCAGGAGCAAACGTCAACGCTACCGATGTCCTTGGTTTTACTCCTCTTCATGCTGCATCATCTGAGGGTCATCTTCAAGTCGCAGAGATGTTGGCCAACAAAGGTGCCAATATTCATGCGAGAGACAACGAAAAACGAACGCCATTATATTTCGCAGCAAGTAACGGTCAAATAACGGTAGTAAAGATGTTGGTGCAAAGAGAAGCCGACGTCAACGTCCGGGATAAGAGCGGTTACACCCCACTCCATGATGCAACACTACACGGCCACGTCCATGTTGTAGAGGAGTTGATCAGAGAAGGGGCGGACGTCAACGCTACGGAAGTCGGTATTACCCCACTTCATATTGCATCATCACAAGGTCATTTTCAGATCGCTGAGATGTTGGTTACAAAAGGTGCCAATATTCATGCTAGAGACAATATAAAACGAACATCATTACAGTACGCAGCGAAATTGGGTCATGTAGCGATAGTAAAGATGTTGCTGCAAAAAAAAGCGGATATCAACGCGCAGGATAAGAGTGGTTACACTCCACTTCATGAGGCAGCACAACTAGGCCATGTCCATGTTGTAGAGGAGTTGATCAGAGGAGGGGCCGACGTCAACTGTCAGACGGATGACGGATGGACGCCCTTAATGACGGCAGTAAGTCACAGTAAGTTATCTAAGTTTATTATTGCATATATGAATATAGTGTTACTCGTTTATAGTTTAGATAATTTGATCAAAATGTATGTTAAGACTACAATACATTGTGATGGTGCCGTATAATAATGTTAGTTTTAGTGTGGGGTGAATACATATGCATTACTGAACATGAAGCCAATGTTTATTACGCAAAATCTACCAAATGAAGGTTTTCAAATAGTGAGAGTGCAAATAGGGGGGGTTGAGCAAAACTTAAATGTTTAACCATATGCAGACATAGAGGTGATTGTTGTAAATACATCTAGGTTATCATTATATGGTAATTAGTTTTTGGTCGGCCAATACAGCTCCTATAATCCTTTTGCAACTTTTCATTTCAGACCATTTAGAAATTGCAAAACAGCTCGTAAAGAATGGTGCAAATCTGAATGCGAAATCGAAGAAAGGTATTACAGCCCTAACAGTTGCCTTGATGTGCAAGCATGAACAATGCTCCAACTTTCTATCAAATAATATTACTGTATCGGTAAAAGATAATTGAACATTTATAAGTAAAACTACATGCAGTAGAAAACACCACACTATCAACTACATGCATGTGCATGTAACGTATTTTGATATTTGTATATATTATTTAAAAGTATTCAGCATATAGTGCGAGTATGGTACAATAAATTTCTATGATATGAAGTTTCACATTATATTACTAACATCCAACAAAGAATATGCAAATAAGCACATGAACTTAGTGAAAAGTTTTATTTGAAATGGCAGTACAAATAAAGATTTATATACATACAAATAAACACAAATAATATATTTAAACATTATGTTGCTATGCCAATGATGCTCAACTTAAAAGAAAGAGACCACCTAACATTTATGTATATAGTTCTTCAAATTTGCTTCATATGAATATTGCGATGTATATTCGTCTGGAATTCTGACTTATTTGACAATTTATGTTATATAATTATCATGCTCTGCTTTTAAGCTGACCATATACAAACTCTATATTGGACCTACTTATACTCTGTAATTCTTTAATGAAGAAATGTTTATAGGTTTCCTATATACCTGAGTAGAACTCACGAATATGCCACAAAGAACTGAAATTAATAAATGGCTGAACTCTACAATAAAACTTTACTATTAGGGACACCAATGGGAGTAAAGAAACGTGCATCACTTTGGAAGGTGTCTATTTGCTAAAAATGGGGTATAAGCTGCAATATACATATTTAACTTTGATTGCATAGAGATTCTATTTACAATATAACGAAAAACCTGCATAAAATCTATTTTAACGATTTATATAAATAAACGTTTTTGAGAAAAAAACATTTTAGTGGCCCAGTCTCTCCTTCAAAGTGACAAAGTTTTTAATTATCTTTGTGATATTAAATGTAAATTTCTACTTCCTATTCTACATACTATTATTTGGCAAAACCTAAGCAACAAGCCTTCTGACTCCTTAGATAACATGAAAATCCTAACCGGAATCTGGTAAAATATGTCCTTTTGTCAAAGTTGTAAAAGCAAATATGCTAACAATTAAATCAGTGCCTACTGACTGCTTAAGCAATAAATGCATAAAAGTGGGTGGTTTCAGAGGCTGGTGTGGGTAAATACATTATTTTATTGATTTTTTGTAATTTAAAGTAACCGCGTACTACAGGTTTTGGACAGTTTTTGGACCAAACGGTAGACAAAGTATATATTGGGTCACTGAATAAACGTGATTTCTACAGCATTTTATTTTCAAGCACCCTTGTTTTGGTGACCACACGTGTCCTGAAAGCACTCTGGCACTACCCTTATACACAAAAATTGCATGACCGTGCACGCATTGATTATCTCTTCACAGCATCATTCCTTGAAAGACTGCAATCTGACGGTGTAAACATGAAGCTATTTAACGCCATGACGCCAAGATTACTACCATCTTCTGAAAATCACGGGCATGAGTGATATTTTCCCAAATTGGCTATGGTTATTGTTATTTAGCAAGTATAAAACAAATACATAATAATAATACCACAATATCCCTCTGTATTAACTTTTGCATTGACTAAGGAGTCGAGCAAAAGGCCAAGCCAAGGGGTTTGGTCTTCAGTAATATATGCGGTCTATTATCAAAACAATGCTATCCATATGTTTCTCATAGTTTCCTTGTCGCGGGTTGATAATCAAATGGAGTCACTCCAAGTATATTCTCTTAAAACTATATCTCAACCTAGTCACATTCTTCTGTGACAGAATGGATATGTGATCCGACGTGTGACCAGAAGGTTATGGATTCGATTACTGGTCAGGTCTGGCTGTGGGTGTTGAGCAAACTCCTACCTAAATAGTTGCGGAGTCTGCGCGCCCTACGCGTGCGAACACCGTCCGAAGGCTACGGCTAAAAAAATTGAGAGAAAATGTCCACTCCTGGCGAGTAAAAGTCACGCCGCAGGCAAAATTGCAAGAAATTGCACCTCGGGCACGAACAGACGTCGACTGGAGCGTGAGCAGGAGGCCGACTGAGTCCGCACTATTCTTGGCGCGGATAGGTCTTGCGGCATACACCGACGTACAGCAGAGGTGAACGACATCCATTTTATGTAGGACGGAAGCAGACGCAGTCCGTCGGGGCCAAATACGGCTTCGTGCGGCGACCAGCGAAGTAAACAAGATCAAAGGAATTTTAATCAATACCCCATCTGCGCGTGGAGTTGTTACGCGGCGTGAAAAATCCACTTCTCCAGAGAAGTGGAGGGATTCCGCGCAATGTTTGCTCGCAGAGGTGATGCGGAGGTAGAACGGAGCCTGCACGTAGCCCGCAATAGTCCGCTGGGCGACGCGTCGGAGCCATCCAGCGCCGTCAACCCTATTTTTCACTGAAAGGGTTAATTTCCCAATTTTTCATCTTTTTTTACGGACTCTGTCATTTTTTCGACTAAAAAGTGACATGGAGTGGGCTCCGCATGCTCACTCTAACAGGAGGGTAACACGAAGTTTTACTTCATTCAATGCGGCCTCAAAACGTCTATGTAGACAACCTGGCAAAAATCGTATTTATGCGTTGCACAGATTCGGATATGATCGCCTATGTAAAGGCAGGTTTTAGAGTTATGCTAGGTGGCCGAACAAATATGCTTGTATAGAAGAAATATGATGGGGTTGGTGTATTCTTAAAGTTTCTTTCATTTAACCAATGTATTGAAGTACGTAGGGCCATTTAATTGCCACTCAATTAGAGGCCAGTATAAGCCATCTGCTTACACTGCGCCGAGGTCGGTGGTACACGGCCTTTGCGTTAAACCCGTTTTACACTACTAATAGCGAATTCCATCTACGTAGCTCTACGTGCACTGGCGAACTGGCAAATTCGTCAGGAAAGTTTGAACATGTTCAAAAATTTTGGACGAACATTCGGTTTGGTTCAAGTATGCTTCAAATAGTTATGCTGCGTCTACGGATCGCAGAACTTTCGCACATATAAGTCACACTTCGTTTGCCTCAGCAACTTGTCTTACCATGCATTTTTACTACGTTCAATGCCGCCACAATACGCCCAAGTTGACGACGTGACATAATACGTGCAGATGCGTTGCACGGGTTCGCTCATGATCGCTCAAGTGTAAAGCGGGTTTAAGTCACAAATCTCGGCCGGTGTGGATCGGATGCACCAGCGATGCGATTTTCGCCGGGCATCGACGGGCTTTTGGGGAGTAACATAATTCGGGGGAAATTTCAACTACGGCGTGCTCTCACCGAGCTCACCTATCGGAGTCGCATTCTTACTTCATCGGAATACGCCTCGGCAGGTGTACGGCCGACTACCGGCCGGGGCCTGTCATGCAACAGCGCAATTCCTGGAACTAATGAATGACGGTGTAACGGCAGGCTATCTGCCGATATACAGCCGGCGATATACCGGTGGTCGGCCGGTGATTGGAGAGTCCATCAGAGACCGGGCGACAATCATAATATGGTAATCTGTCGGGAATAGGGGGATGTCTCACCGACCACCGACTACCACGTCGGCAGAATACAAGCGCACATCGGCCGGTCGCCTGACGGAGCCCGTGCAAGTCACTGAGCTATACCACCGCGTACCGATGAGAGGAACTCGGCAGCAGCCAAAGGAGCCACCAAGCTCCACCGATGCCGGGTATCCACCGATTGATATGACTTATGCATTGTGCCCCAAAGCACGTTTGTTGTCTTATAACTTACTCTCTGGTAATCCTAAAGATATGACATTACAATAATGGAAGAGGAGTACACCTTTGTGAGTGCATGCTATGATTTTATTTTGAATCTGGCCAGGTGCAGTGTTTTCTGCAAACTATAAATACTGCCTTTCAATTTTTCAAATTGAATGCTCTTTTTATTTATTTTTTGCTGTTAATAAATTAGGGCTTGGGTAATGTAGGCTGTATATGATACTGTGTACGATATAAAGTATGGTATTTCTTCTTTCAAAATCGCCGTTGTTGGAACCATTTGACCAAAAAGGATCTCGCATTTTTGTGAGTTCAAGTTTTTTTATTTTGTACATTTATTGCTCTTTGTGTGTGTAATTTGGATTTACATGTGCCATGATATATCATGATCTGTAATTTATCTATTTGTAGTGAAGCCTATTTAATCAGAGTATAAAAGACAGACAAGTAACATTCCAACAATAAACACAAAATCATGTTGATGATTGGCTAGTCTATCTAAAATCAAATGTAGGTACAAGTACATTTAAAAGTCCAGTTGTATAGTTTAAATATGTTTCATTTACAAATAAATCTGGATGTCTAATCTTCATAGAGTTACTAATCATATGCTAAATATATGAGAATTTACTGCAGTATGTATTAATGAATTAAATTGCTCAACCTGGTATGAGAGGTAATATCAAATATCAAAATTACACAGATGAATCTCAAAGCTGAGTGCTGGCCGTGGTGGACATGACTCAACCACAGCACAGGGATCAACCTGATACAGTGATGCCGCATAATGAGGATAAAGATGAGGTATGCTCATTTATATTTTAGAGGCTGATCTGTTTCTACAGGTTTCATTTTTATTTTATTTCCTATACTTTATTTTATTTCCTATCCTTTTTGTTGTTCAAATATCACATTTTAAATTTAGATTTCAAGAAGAACATTTCATGCACTTCTTAGGTGCCTTTTCACACTAACTAAGAAGCACCTACGATGTGTGCAAAATATTATTATTCTTAAAATTTAGATTTAAAAATTTGATATTTGAACACCAAAAAGGATAGAAAATAAAAGATAAAAGAAACCAAATGTTGTTCACTACATGACAAGACTCTTATATGTATATGTTTCTACAGGGTTTTGCAAAATTTCGAAGCAATATACATGTGCTTGCATTTTTGGGATGAAGCTAAATATGTGTGTTTTTAAGACACTGATTTGGTGCATACTGTAGATATTTTTATTTTATTTTCCTCAGACTAGTTGTTGCACTGTCCATATCTTGAAACATAGGATAAAAAAGATAACAGAATTAATATGATATAAATTAATATTGCACCATATATGCAGCAAGTGATTATCACAGTTAGTTCATCTGATTAATAATGAAGTTGTACAAAATCTTCTTCATTCATTATTGGTTACAGAAGCATATATATTTAAAATGCTTGGTAATACTGTCTTTAGTAAAGCATTATCAGAATCAAATATGTGCTTCACACAGAATATTTGTTGTGGGGTAAGATCTGTATTGAATCATTGTTATATTTAGGTTTCAGAGAAGGTGGTCACAAAAAAGGTCAAAATCGTGAAACTTGCAACTCTACATCATGCATCATCGAAGGGTTTCCTTGCTGTAGTACAGACCTTGGTGAAAAAAGGAGCGGACCTCAACGCCCATGATAAGGATGGTCGCACGCCGCTACATCACGCATCAGAGAACGGTCACATTGCTATAGCGGAGATGTTGATTACAGCAGGAGCAGAGGTCGACGCTCAGGATGAGATTGGTTTCACCCCACTTCACCATGCATCACAGGAAGGTCATCTTCAGGTCGTCGAGATGTTGGTTGAAAGAGGGGCGAACGTCAACGCCCAGGATAAGGATGGTGACACGCCACTACATATCGCATCATTGGAGGGTCACATTGATATAGCTGAGATGTTGGTTACAGCAGGAGCGAATGTCAACGCTCAGGATAAAAATTCTCTTACCCCACTTCACTATACATCACAAAAAAATAGTCATTTAGCTGTAGCAGAGATGTTGGTCGCAAAAGAAGCGGACATCAATGCTCAAGATGTGAATTGTCGCACACCACTTCACTGGGCTGTACATCAAGGTCATTTCGATCTTGCAGCGTTTTTGGTGAGAAATGGGGCCAACGTCAATAGTCCGAACAAGTATAGAGGATCACTTCATTATGCATCAATGGCGGGTCACGATGATGTGGCAAAGATGTTGGTTGAAGCAGGGGCAGACGTAAAGGCGCATGATATGGATGGTTTCACACCACTATATCACGCATCATCGAAGGGTCACATTGCTGTAGCTGAGATGTTGGTCAGAGCAGGAGCAAATGTCTCCGCTCAGGAAGGTGATGGACCCACCGCACTTCATGTTGCATCACAAAAAGGGCATCTTCAAGTCGTCAAGTTGTTGGTGGAAAATGGAGCCAGTGTTCATGCTACAGACCGGCACAAACTAACACCATTACATCAATCAGCAATTGGTGGTCATTTAACTATAGCAGAGATGTTAGTCACAAAAGAAGCGGACGTCAATGCTCAGGATGGGAATTGTCACACACCACTTGACTGGGCATCACATCACGGTCATTTCGATGTTGCAGCGTTTTTGGTGAGAAATGGGGCAAACATCAATAGTCTTCGTTATGCGTCTAGGACGGGTCACGGTCGTGTGGCAAGAATGTTGGTTGAAGCAGGGGCAGACGTCAACGCCCATGATAAGGATGGTCGCACACCATTACATCATGCATCATTGAAAGGTCACATTGCTATAGCTGACATGTTGATTAAAGCAGGAGCAAACGTCAACATTCAGGATACCAATGGTCTCACCCCACTTCACTGTGCATCACATGAAGATCATTTCCAGGTCGTCAAGATGTTGGTTAAAAAAGGAGCGGACGTCAATGCCCATGATAAGTATGGCTTCACGCCACTGCATCATGCATCATTTAAGGGTCACACTGATATAGCTGAAAAGTTGATTACAGCAGGAGCAAACATCAACATTCAGGATAACAATGGTCTCACCCCACTTCACTATGCATCGCAAGGAGGTCATCTTCAGGTCGTCGAGCTGTTGGTTAAAACAGGAGCAGGACGTCAACGCTCATGATAATGATGTTTTCACGGCACTATATCACGCATCATTGGAGGGTCACATTGATATAGCTGATATGTTGATTACAACAGGAGCAGGAAGGTGATAGACCCACCGCACTTCATGTTTCATCAGAAAAAGGACATCATCAGGTAGTCAAGCTGTAGGTGGAAATGGAGCCAATGTTCATGCTACGGACAAACACAAACAAACACCGTTACATCACACAGCAATTGGTGGTCATTTAACTATAGCAGAGTTATTGGTCACAAACGGAACAGACATCAATGCTCTGGATGAGAAAAGTTGCACACCACTTCACTGGCCTGCGGTTCAAGGCCATGTTGTAAAGCTTGCAAAGCAATGCTAGAACGATTGTCAATGGAATTCCGCTTCATTGTGCATCCTTGAAGGGTCACTTTGATATAGCAGAGATGTTGGTTATAGAAGATGCATATATCAATTCCACTTCATGTTACATCAAAAGAAGAGCATCTTCAGACCGCCATGATCTTGGACGCCTTTAATGGTCTATTATTGCACTGATGAACATAGTGCGTAAATTAATAGTTTAGATGATTTGACCGAAATCCATGTTAAGATGATAATATATGGGGATGGTGCTGTATATTGTATTGTTAGTTAGCTAGTGTGGGTCGCATACATATGTATTACTGATTGTGAATATGATGCAACGTTTAGGAACATTTTATTACTCGGGATCTGCCAAATGAAGATTTTCAATAGGTAGGAGTGCAAATTAGGGTATGAGAAAAACTTAGTTTTAACTGTGTGCTGACATAGAGGTTATTTTGTAAATACTTCTAGGTTGTCAGTATATTTGTCAGTTGGTCTTTGATCGGCCAATGCAGCTCCTATAATTATAATCTTATTGCAACGGATGCAACTAAACCGGGGCACCGAATGGCACCAACATCAAGCAAAAGGCACCCAAATCGACCAAAAAAGCACTACTTTTTTAAAAAAATATACGTTTAATTATTTTTTGTAAATATCAGTTTTAATGTATCTGTATGTGTTTTATGTGAAATGATGTTTAACTAGACATTTGATGTATATTTGACGTGAGAGCTATTTCAAACCCATTTTCTGTTTATATAATTAAAGCAATATGTGAATATGTGTGTGTTTTAGCAGTGTATGCAGATCATGTGATTTGTTCTTAGTGTTTTTTTGAATTAGTTTTATACGAATTTTGTGGTTAGCCATGTTCTTTTAGGGATGCAACATTTAGATAGTTACTTTATAACTCTTTAGACATTTTAGCTTTTTATTTTATGTTGTCATTTGCTAGACCTGAATAATCACACCACACAATTTGGTACGTGTACTACATATCAATAATTATTAATACCATTTGGTAGGAACTCTGCACCTGTAGATGTGTGAAAAAGAAAAATATAAATCTGTCATATAGTCATCTATGTGTTATTGTTCTCTTTGATCTTTAGATAGATGCTATGAAGCAAGAACATTTTTTTGAAAATAAAATCTCTTCAATTCATTAAATTTCAATGGTCAAAACTCATACTTGTTGGGTGGGTACAGATTTATGGGTCTTAATTTTCCCATTCCTGATATGTTTCGGTCATAATTTTTTCAAATTCTGTGTATTTTTGTGTAGCATATTTGATAATTCCATGCAAATAACAAATCATATATTTAGAATGATTCTACTAAAGTTAAGATATTTCACTTATTGACTTTTCCAGAGCCATACACAATTTTACACATCTACCCAAATTTTCTGGATGTTAACAAATATTCAAATTTCAATTTTTAGTCTTGTTTGCCAGAACATTGTATCCATTGTACCAGTATGTGTATACTATAAGCAATCTCAATGGTGTAGATTTTTATTTTCTCTGAAATTGGTGGTGAGCTTAAGGCGGGTGGCTCTTCAATGTTTGTTTACGGTATTCAAGCGAGCTGCTTGGAATGATGGTATCATTCTGGTCTCACAACCTTAGGGTCCTGAGCTCGAGCCACGCCAGGGCCACTTGATATAGTCAAATGGAAGTTTATGAGGTTGTAAAACCTGTCTTCAGCTATATCTATCGTTGGTAGAAATATGCTTGCCAATAAGATGTGTGTGAGAGAGATAAGTTTGAAAATGTAATAATCCACAAACACTGGGAAACACAGAGGTATTTTTATTGTAACTTGGTCTTCAGGTTTAATCATACCGCTTATAACTATATAATTTAAGACCAATTTGAAGTTGCAAAGCGACTAATAAGGAATGGTGCAAGTCTAATGAGAAAACGAGGGATGGTATGACTACCCTTTCACTTGCCATGATGTACACTCATGAAGAAATGGGCGACTTCCTCTCAAACTAAAACCAATATTACTAAATGTATCCGCTCAATATGTAAATGTTGAGTTATTTTGCAGTATTTTCCCAAGCACCCACCTTTTTTTGTTAGCACGTGACCACTTCCTGAAAGTGTCACTGACCATCCAAGACCAAGCAAATAGCATCATTCCTTGAATGACTGCTGTCTGACTATGTAGACATGGCGCCAATTGATGCAATGACTCCAAGATTGAGGAGATTATTAGCAATTTTTGTACACAATTGGTAATAGACCGCCAACGGCATCATTTTCAGCATCAAAACCATAAGTTTGTACTGCTACCAAGTACCATGAATAACCTCCTGTGGTCAGAGGACCTCCAACGCATCATGTTGGCGAAGCGTTCGCCGAAGTTTAGCCTAACTAATTTGAATACTCATCTGCACAAGTTTATATACTTATATGTACAAGATTACACTTTAAATTTGTGCAATTTTTATCACGTTATACTCTGAGAGCTTCCAATCAATCCCGGATCTTCATCAGTATACCGACTTCCAACACAAAGAAAGCGATGGTTAGAATTCCATACGTAAAGGATCTTTGTGAGGCTGTGAGAAAGATTATGGGAGACTACAGATGCAGTGACTACTTCAAACCCAGAAATACCCTTAGGCATTTGCTTGTTGCACCAAAGGACCCAGCGAAGAAGGAGGATATCTGCTGCGAAGTGTAGCAGGTTACACTGTGGGGGATCAGGCTCAAAAGTGTGCAATAGTAACTATGTAGGTGAAATTTCCAAGACGGAAAAAAAGATTCGACCAGCATAGACGCCAAAGCTGTACATTTTCACATTCTTTCTACACCTCCACCAAACTGACAGGGAGACCCATCACATCACATTAGACAACATCAGAATCTTGGACCGTAATCAAAGCACTTTCAAAAGAAAGATCAGAGAGACCATACACATCGAGCGCCTCAAGCCCGACCTGAACAAGAATGTGGAGACCGCCGACCTGCCCGCCGTCTACTCCAACATCCTTCCTGCCGCCGCCGATGACTTCATACCACCATCACGTGACAAATAGGCGAAAGTCGGCAGACTGACGAAGATCCGAGATGGATTGAAAGCTCTCAAGGTATAGCTACATAACAATTGCACAACAGTAAAGTGTAACTGTGTACTTATAACTAACTATAAGGCTATGTCGACACTTACAGTATAGAAAGTATAGAGTTTAAATTAGTTTATTAATATATAGAAACTTATGCTTTGAAGATGAGAATGGTCTGACGCAACTAGACACAACATACAAAAATGTAGCTATTTCTAACAAAGTTTATTCTAACTTTAAGGCTGTATCCCACCAAGAAAATCTACATTTAGCATATAGAAAGCAACTTCAAGCTTTATGCCGATAAACTGTCGATAAAATGTGAACTTTTTGTACTCCTGGCCGCGACAAGTGAATGGACTTGATAGGTACTGTCATTGTATAAATAGAATACAATCGCAGACAGTTAGCGAAATACCATGCCACAAGAAGCATGGAGGTGGTGCCTTGATTACCTTCTAAAAGCAGTACTATTGAAGCCACTCGGCAGAGTTTAACGTCCATGCTGCTCCGCTCTTGTGTCATTTACACTTTGCATATCGAAAGATAAACAACAAACTTTTGAGGTCTAGGAGACTATTTTTGGGTGAGGAGAGCATGAACTGACCACATATTGGAGCTGCAGCCAATCTGCAGCCCCCTGCTCAACTGCATTAACATTACGCTTGCAATACGCCCATAATACACTTTCATACTGCTAATATGGCGACGACTATCCGTCATAATACTCCAAAAGACGCTGGAAGGTAAACTTCTAACCACACACTACTAAACCTAAGTCGAGGGGACATTGAGGAGATGCTTTAGTTATGTCAAAGTACTCTAAATTTCTGCTAACAATATGCCAGTGTGTTGATCTACTCCCCATCTGCTCCCATATTCAGATATTCTGCAGTTGCTTAAGACGTATAGAAAACATAAAAAAATGATGGATTATCTGCCTGAATACACTCCAAAGGTTTTGAGCTGCCCAAAACAATGGAAGAGTATTGCAGTGTAAAAGATCAATAAAGGTCCTAGAAATGTTTTTGCAAGGGACTGTCAGCGACCTTTCAGCGGTGTAAAAACGGTCAATGAACGTCACGTTTGCATAGCCGTTTGTTGGTGTACACTAACACAAGAGAAAGTTATTGCTTTTATAGACACTTATTTGAACATGATAACGTATGGAATTCACTATGACTAACCAATAGTCACCAAACATAGTTGAGGGGCAGGGGAGCCCTCAAGTCCTAAAAGTTAAGGGCCCTGGTCATAAGGTGGGCGCTCAGTGCCCTCGGGCCCCCTACTATTTCAAACAATATTTAAAAGAAACAATAAAACAGTGACCTAGATCATCATGGGGCCAGCTGAAATGGTCTGATTAACGAGGTTGTCTTAATTCGAGGTTCTACTGTAGTTACTACTAGCTCCAGTCATACAAAACAAAGTCCGACTCCTTTGGCATTTCTTTCTAGTTAAAACCATAGGCAATTGCCGACGTAAAATACAAGAATGAAAAAATGAAAAAAAATGAGAATAAACAGCATAATGATTTAAGATTTCATACCTCCTGTTTGTACCTATATAGCAGATGGTAGACTCCAGTGCATAATGTCTAAAACTGGTTTAAGATATGTAAGTTTACTGCTGCACTTGAATGGGCTGTGTATCATCTAAATATTTGCAACAATCCTGTAGAATGTGAAGTCTTTACATATACAGATATCTTGTTTGATCTTGGGGTGTATTGTGATCAAACATGATCTCTGCATTTTGTGGTTTGCAACGTGATGAGACACATGATTTTCTGCAGCTATACGTGAGCTTAGTATATAGTTACCGTTATAAGTGTGTCGAAAGCTTGCTTAAAGAAGCATTCCTTGATGTTCATTTATGCAGATAGCTCTTATAGTATTTATTTTGTCTCTATGGACTTCGCACCACACCACGTTGAGGATTGAATGATCAAGACCTCGTGTGCTACCTAATTCTATTGCAGATGCTGGTGGCAAACAGTGGGCGAATTTATAGGCCTAGACCAAGCACTACAGCAATACGCCAATGATACGCTGTAATACGATATATAGTCGACAAGCATCTGCTTATCATCCGTTTTAATACGTTGAGCATACGATAAACTGTTATAATCCGACAACAATCTGCCAAGCATACGTAGAAAACAGGCCCATACCCGCCGAGGATCTGCTAAGTTGCCGCTGTCTACTGTGACGGATTGCTCCATTCCCACCACGTTCTCAATTGTGTGACAGACCCCCCACTTATGCTTTACAGAAGCTCATCGTATGTAAGTTGAATATTCGTCGGAAATTTTAGGTGAAAAGTCCGTTCCCAATTTTTGAGCAAACAAAACATTGGGGAGGGATTGAGGCTTGAAAAGTTGGCTCGACGGGATGATGACGGATATCAACGTATGAACAACGTTGTCATATCGAATGCATATCGGAAGTGATGGATGCTGGTTGTAGTGGCAAAATCCTCCCATCCCCAGTCCGGTATCAGTCCGTTATATTGGTGTGACAGACTCTTAAGTTGGCATTATTATCCTTTTTCCATCTGCTTGCACTTGGACATAGCCTTTATTCTCCAAGGCACGTTTGTTGTCACATAACAGTTAAAACTTTTGTAGTACTGAAAATATCACGATTACAATAATAGAAGAGGATGTAGACGATGGCATTCGTTTGGTTAGATTGAGAGAAAACTTGTAGTTGGCAGATGTAGAATTGGAAGACGATGATTGCATTTGGAAATTCACAGCAACCTAGTGACGACAGCAGTGTTGACACATCGGTGCTTTGGATGTTAGACGTATCATGGACAACTAGCTTAAAAATTAGTTGACGTCCACTGCGTGTACTTTGTAAAGCAAACCTTTGTGAGTGAAACCTATGATTTTATTTTCAGTTTTGTTGATTCAACGGTTCAGCATTTACTGCAGACTATAAATACTGCCCTATTTATTTATTTTTAAATTGAATACTGTCTGTTTAATTTTTTGCTGTTTATAAATAAGGGTTTGTGTAATGTACATTTAGGTATTACATGTCTCTGTGTAAAACATAAAATATTGTATTTCTTCTTTCAAAATCAACTTTGTTGGAACCATTTGACCATATTTTCCTAAGTGAGTTTATTTTTATTTTATTTTTAGTACATTTTTTCTTTGTGTGTATAATTTGCATGTACAGTGTTCACACACCATCATATCTTAATATTAGTAAATCAACAATGATGTTGACCTCGACTCTCATACACATATATAGATACAGAGTGCTGGCCGTGGTGGACATGACTCAACCACAGCACAACGATCAACCTGATATGGAGATGGTCAGGAGCAAAATGATGATGCTGTGTAATGAGGATAAAGACGGGGTATGTTGATTTATGTTTTAGAGGGTAATCCAGATTTATTGTATCATGGCATCTCAGAAATGTTTCTGCAGGCTTTTTGCAAAAAATTTCGAAGCTATATGCATGTACTTGCATTTTGTAGGATGAAGCCAAATATGTTGCCTACTGTAAATATATGTTTGCTACACATAATATGTTTGACTTTGTAAGGGATTTGTACCAAATCATGTTCATTTGCAGGTTTTAGACAAAAAGGTCGCAAAAGAGGCCAAAACCGTGACACTCACACCTCTACATCATGCATCATCGAAGGGTTTCCTTGCTGTAGCACAGACCTTGGTTAAAAAAGGAGCGGACGTCAACGCTCGTGATAAGGATGGACTTACGCCACTACATCACGCGTCATTTAAGGGTCACATTGCTATAGTTGAGATGTTGGTTACAGCGGGAGCAAACGTCAACGTTCACGATAAAGATGGTCTCACCCCACTTCAATATGCATCACGAAAGGATCATCTTCAGGTCGTCAAGATGTTGGTTAAAAGAGGAGTGGACGTCAACACCCATGGCAAGGATGGTGAAACGCCACTACATCGTGCATCATTGGAGGGTTACATTGCTATAGCTGAGATGTTGGTTACAGCAGGGGCAAACGTCAACGTTCAGACTAAAGAGGGTCTAACCCCACTTCACTATACATCTACATCACAAGAAGATAATCAATTAACTATAGCAGAGATGTTGGTCTCAAAAGAAGCGGACGTCAATGCTCAAGATAGGAATTGTTGCACACCACTTCACTGGGCTGTACAACTTCGTCATTTCGATCTTGCAGCGTTTTTGGTGAGAAATGGGGCCAGCGTCAATAGTAAAACGAACAAGTATAGAGGACCTCTTCATTATGCATCAATGGCGGGTCACGATGGTCTGGCAAGGATGTTCGTTGAAGCTGGGGCAGACGTCAACATAACTGATAAGGATGGTTTCACACCACTACATCATGCATCATTGAAGGGTCACATAGCTATAGCTGAGATGTTGATTACAGCAGGAGCAGATGTCAACGCTCAGAATAAAAATTGTCTCACCCCACTTCACCATGCGTCACAAGGAGGTCATCTTCAGGTCATCGAGATGTTGGTTAAAAGAGAAGCGGACGTCAACGTGCATGATAAGGATGGCTTCACCCCACTACATCGCGCATCATTGGAGGGTCACATCGATATAGCTGATATGTTGATTACAGCAGAAGCAAACGTCAACGCTCAGGATGGTGATGGACCCACCCCACTTCATGTTGCATCACAAAAAGGGCATCTTCAGGTTGTCAAGCTGTTGGTGGAAAATGGAGCCAATGTTCATGCTACAGACAAACACAAACAAACACCATTACATCACACTGCAATTGGTCGTCATTTAACCATAGCAGAGTTGTTAGTCACAAAAGAAGCGGACGTCAATGCTCAAGATGGGAATTGTTACACACCACTTGACTGGGCTTTACATCACTGTCATTTTGATCTTGCAGCTGTTTTGGTGAGAAATGGGGGCAACGTCAATAGCAAATTGAACATCTGAGACCTCTTCATAAGTCCTTGGTCACAAAAGCGGCGAACGTCAATGCTCTGGATGAGAAAAGTTGCACACCACTTCACTGGGCTGCGGTTGAAGGTAATCTCGATGTTGCAGAGCTTTTTGTGAGAAATGGGGCAAATGCCAATGCTAAAGTGATTGACAGTCGAATAGCACTTCATTATGAAGCCTTGAAGGGTCACTTTGGTGTGGCAGAGATGTTGGTTATAGAAGGTGCAGATGTCAATACCAAATATGAATTTGGTCTCACTCCACTTCATGTTGCATCAAAAGAAGGGCATCTTCAGGTCGTCACGATGTTGGTGAGAAGAGGCCAATGGTCATGCACAGGACACGGGGAAACAAACTCCTTCATTGTGCAGCATTAAAGGCTGACCTCACTGTAGTAGAGATGTTGATCCAAGAAGGGGCCTACGTCAACCTCGGACTTTTGCTGGATGGACGCCTTTATGGTTTAGTATTGCACTGATTAATATAGGAGTAAAACAATAGTTTAAATGATTGATTGAAAGCCATGTTAAGACTATAATATATGGGGATGGTGCTGTATATTATATTGGTAGTTAGTTAGTGTGGGATGAATACATATGCATTACTGATAGTGAATATGAAGTCAATGTTTATAAACATTTTATTACTCGGGATATGACAAATGAAGGTTTCCAAAAGGTGAGAGTGCAAATAGGGGTGTGAGAAATACTTAAATTTCTAACCGTGTGCAGATTAAGAGTAGATCTAGGTTGTTAGTATATTTGTCAGTTAGTCTTTGATCGGCCAATGCAGCTCCTATAATTAAAATCTTATTGCAACTGATGCGATTAAACCCTGAAAGGCACCAAATGGCACCAACATCAACCAAAAGTCACTGAAATTAACCAAACAGCACTGAAATCCACCTGAAGGCAATACTTATGCTAAAAATATATGTTGAATTGTTTTTGTTTTTTTTGTAAATATCGGTTTTAGCTCATCTGTATGCGTTTTGTGTGAAACCATATTTAACTAGACATTTGATGTATATTTGACGTGAGAGATATTTTAAACCCATTTTCTGATTATATAATTAAAACAACATGTAGATGTGTGTGTGTGTGTTTTAACAGTGTATGCAGATCATGTGATTTGTTATTAGTGCTTTTTTAAATTAGTTTTACGTGACATTTTGTGGTTAGCCATGGTTTTTGAGGGATGCAACATTTAGATAGTTATTTTATAACTCATTAGACATTTTAGCTGTATATCTTATGTTGTCATTTTCTAGACCTGAATAATCACACCACACAATTTGGTACGTATACTATTTATCAATATTTTTAATACAATTTGGTAAGAAATCTGTACCTGTAGATGTGTGCAAAAGAAACATATAAATCTGTCCTATAGTCCTATACGTGTTATTGTTTTCTTTGGACTTTACATAGATGTTATGAAGCAAGAACAGTTTTTACAAATAAAATCTCTTGATTTCATTGAATTTCAACGGGCAAAATCCATAGAGGTTAGGTGGGTACGGATGTGTCACCCGATAAATGTACCTTTATGACCCATCCATTATATATTTTTGGAAGTGGCGAGGGAGCCGACGTCGGCTCCCTAGCCAACCCACTCTGGGTAGGCTAGGGAGCCGAAAATGTCGGCCCCCAAGCCTACCCTCCGTGTGTAAGCTAGGGAGCCGACGTAAATATCTATATTAGTGTATATCTTATCACTTTATAAGACATATATGAAGAATACATTTTCCTAGTATCCTATATTGAATTTTCCAATGTGTGTTTCCCAAGTGTGCTTGTGGATACAGTATAGAGAGAATATAATCCTATATTGAATGTCTGGTAACAACATAGACAACCACTTTTTATGAATAGACTATATGATATTTATTTTTATTTCTATGATAAAAGATTAAAGATTGTTATATTGAGAGCCTAAATTGAGTAGGCCTAATAAATCTATTTCAATTAAATTGTACTTCATACAAATGTATATGTCAGAAGTATTCATATCATTGTGCGCTTCCGTGGCCGAATGGTAAGGGAGTTGGACTTGATTCCCGGTCGGGTCTGATGGTAAGTGTTGAGCAAACTTACCCCATCCAGGTTGCACACTGCTCCGTGGTACCTACACGTTAAATAGGTACAGGTCATTGGGTTGGAAGAGTGTGTGAGTGATTAGCATTGTGCACGGAATGTGCTGCCGATACAAGTATGCGAGAACTGATCAAATGATGATCACTACGTGTGCCAATGACCTGGTGTAAATTGTAAAGTCATGAGAGCCAGACTGGGATCAGGACTATAAACCACCACATTTACATTGAATTCAAACACTATGCATACATTTTTGTTATTCTATATTGAATGATTTAGTTACATCACAATGGTTATTTGTTTATCTTACATGATATTTGCACAAAACAATGATTTTCAAGTGAGCCTCATTTGAGTATGTATTCATCAGTTATTTCTTTGAATGAAATTGTACTTATATAAATTAGTAGTTATTAGAGTGCAAATACGGACCATGTTAAGCAGAAAAATCATGAGATAGAGTGGGGGAAGTGAAAGTTTTGGACAGAGAGAGTGACTGGAGGACAAGAACTATCAAGGAAGCAATCAAGATACGAGGATAGAGACAGGTCATGAACAGGGACGAAGGGGCCTTTCAACTCTCTCATGTGTACGATCCGATTTTTGGTATCGGAAGTCATGCAGATTGACATAACATGCCCAGAGAGATTTTGAAAATGGCAACAGCAGTTGCTGAAACTGTCAATCATTTTAAGAATATTGTGTGTTGTGTTAAAATGAACTTTGTAATTATATGTGGATTCCAACACAATGAACACATTAAAGGATATCAAGCACTCTGACTTAGTTGTTTTGTCCACACTAACTAAATTAAATAGAAGTTAGTTAGGTGTATGTCTTAACCAGTTGACCAATTAAGTTATTTGTTTGCTGAGAATGATATATTTATTGGAAATTTATGGAGTGTTACTAGAACTGTCAGTTTAGCTGTAAATAAAGACATGTATATTCGTAATACTTCATTGAATATTGACATTCAAAAATCATTACAAACAAAAAATGAAATGAAAATGTATCCGCAAGCACTGGGAAACACATGGGTATTTCTATTGTAACTTGTTTTCAGTTTTTAATCATACCATGCTAATACCTTTACAACTATATAATTTCAGACCAATTCGAAGATGCAAAGCATCTAATAAGGAATGGTACAAGTCTAATGAGCAAACGAGGGATGGTATGAATACCATTCATTTGCCACGGTGTGAAATCATGAAGAAATGGTCGTCTTTCTTTCAACCTAAAACTAATATTAATTAATGTATCAGCTCAGTGTGACATGTGAGGAGGTACTGCTGGGGCGTCTATGCTGGTCGAATATTTTTTTCGAAGTCTTGGAAATTTCACCTACACCGGTATTGCACACTTTTGAGCCTGATCCCCTACAGTTAACCTGGTACTCTACACCGGAGATATCCTCCTTCTTTGCTGGGTCCTGTGGTGCACCAATCAATTGCCAAAGGTTATTTCCGGGTTTAAAGTAGACACTGCATCCGTAGTCTCGCATCTAATCCTTCTCACGGCCTCGTAAAGGTCCTTTACATATGGAATTATCACCATTGCTTTCCGGAATGTGTGCAATAGTACCTATGTAGGTGAAATTGCCAAGACTTTGAAAACAAGATTCGACCAGCATAGACGCCCCAGCAGTACTTCCTCACATGTATTTCTACACCTTCAACAATCTGACTGAGAGGCCCATCACATCACGTTAGACAACATCAGAATCTTTCAGAAACTTTCGAAAGAAAGATCAGAGAGGCCATACACATCAAGCGCCTCAGGCTCGACCTGAACAAGAATGTGGGGATCGGCAGCCTGCCTGGCAGCAATAAGTGAATGGACTGAAAACGTACTGCCGTAGTTTAATAGGATACAATCGCAGACAGTTAGCGAAATACCATGCCACAAGAAGCATGGAGGTGGTGCTTTGATTACCTTCTAAAAGCAGCACTATTGAAGCCGCTCTACAGAGTCTAAAAATCCATGCTACTCAGCTCTTGTGTCATTTACACTTTGCATATCGAAAGATAAACAACAGACTGTTGAGGTCGGGGAGAATTTTTTGGGGCGATGAGATAAGAGCATTCACTGACCACATATTAGAGCTGCAGCCAATCTCCAGCCCCTGCTCAACTGCATTAATATTACGCTAGTGATACGCCCAAAAAACACTTTCATACTGCTAATGTGGCAACGACCATCCGTCATAATATGCCAAAAGTACGCTGGAAGATAAACGTCTAACCACACGCTACTTAATCTAAGTCAAGGTGATGTTGAGGAGACGCTTTAGTTATGTCAAAGTACTCTAAATTTCTGCTAACAGTATGCCAGTGAATTGATCTACTCCCCATCTGCTGCCAATATGCGATAGATATTCTGCAGTTGCTTAAGAGAGCCTTGGCCCAACGTATAGTCAACACAAAAAATTGATGTATTATCTGCTTGCACATGCTCCAAAGGTTTTGAACTACCTAAAACATTGGCAGCGTATTACAGCGTAAAAAATATCAAAAAGGGTCTTAGAAATGTTTGTTGTCTCATAACATAGTTAGAACTTTTGTAGTGCTAAAAATATTATGATTACAATGATAAAGGAGGATGTAGACGATGACATTTGTTGGTTAGATTGAGAGAAAACTTGTAGTCGACAGATGTAGAATTGGAAGTTGATGATTTCATTTGGAAATTCGCAGCAACCTAGTGACACTTCAGTGCTTTGGATGTTGCGCGTAGCATCAGCAAGCTTAAAAGCTAGTTGACGGTCACTGTTTCTACTTTGTCAATCACAAAGCAAACCTTTGTGAGTGAAATCTATGATGTTATTTTCAATGTGGTCGATTCAATGGTGCGGCATTTTCTGCAGACTATAAATACTGCCTCTTATTTATTTTATTTTTTTTATATTGAATACGGTCTGTTTAATTTTTTGCTGTTTATAAATAGGGATTTGTGTTATGTACATTTAGGTATTATATGTCACTGTATAAAAGATGTAATATTGTATTTCTTCTGTCAAAATCACCTTTGTTGGAACACTTTGACCAAAAAGGATCTCATATTTTCCCATGTGAGTTTTTTATCTTTTTATTATTTTTCATACATTTTTTACTTTGTGTATATAATTCGCATATACATATTTTATAATATATCATAATTTGTAATATATTCATCTATAGTGAAACTTGTTAATCTGAGTATTGTTAAATTTGGCTTGTTTTTTTATCGAGGAGTATTGATGTTAGCGTTCTAGATCTAAGGTGAATTGAATAAAAAAGTTTTATATTCTTAAAACGACAACAATCTATTGAAATGAAACAAGTCTTTTAGATTCGATTTTGTAGTCATGTACCTAAACTTTACAATAGAATTACAATGAATATCATGTGTTACTTATCTAATATAATGACAATGACAGTATCTACACAACTCCTTTATTGCCCGTTGGATGGATTAATTCCTAGTACAGTTCCAATACAATTTAATTTTCAGCCTATCCAATAACAACCTATATGAACAATGTCTGCAATGACTCCTTCATTATCATATTTTGAATTCGCAACATCTGCTAACTATTTTTTAAATTGATTAATGTACATGTACTTGTAAAGACGTCTCATAGCATCTGCCATTTATGCCGAAAAGAGTTCAACCCTAAGCCCTCACTTCCTGTTTAAGGAAAGGTGATGTTGTCTTTCATGCTTTGCCACTTGTGACCGTCTCGAACCACCTTGGTTCTCTGTCTAGTATGTCAGTGGTTTCCACGGTGAAGCAGGCTGTGTGTGGGTACTGAGAGTACCAACTGAAAGATGAAGCCATATCATTGAAGTCTGAAATGCCTTACCCTCAAAGCATGCGACATTGTCTACTCGCATCCAGTCCGGTTCACTGATGCTGACCCTATGAAAGTACACATGACCAATTTAAGAGCCCTCCTACTCAGAGGAAGATATTGCCTCACCGGATTCATGCATAAACTATAGCAACATGTAGCTGAGGATGAACTGATAAGGATCCTCATTGACCCCTCAACATTGCAAACTGCACAGATCATGCCATCAAGCTCAAATTGCACAGCAGAAAATGTGTTTTCCTAATCACAATAGGTGTGCCATACGTGACAGCAGGGTATTCATGTACAGTTGGGCAGTTTGAAGGATACAGTAGCAGGTTAGGCTTTAAAAAGTAAGCTTTGTTTAGATCATAAAACCGTTTACTTTACGAAATTAAACAATATTAAAGTTTTCATTTTTTTTCTCTCTAAATTGCTTAAACTTGTATGTACTACCTATGTAGCTTGATTTCTCCTAATACTGAAGAGAAGGAACTTACAAAACAGGTATGCAAGCAAGTAAGTATGCTGAAAAGGTGTCCCTGGTGTTGCTGGCTTATGGTGGTAAGTCGCAAAGGTGTATCCGCAAGCACTGGCTCTGTGATGTTACTTGAATCTCTCCTTTAATGATTGGTTACTCTATCAAATTAAATCAAATGTGAGTACAAGTACGTACAAATTCCAGTCAGTTGTCTAGTTTAAATATGTTTCATTTACTTAGGCAAATCCAGGGGGCACAGGGGGCACCCCCCCCCCCTTTCCCACCATAATACTTCATTTTCATAGTTTTTTTATGAAATCCCGTAAGTGCGCCCCCTCTTTTCCTTAAGTGCGCCCCCCCCCCTTTCTGAAACCTGGATCTGCCTATGCATTTTCAACTAAATCTCGATGTCTAATCTTCATAGAGTTACTTATCATATACTACTATCATATACTACGATCATACGAGAATGATATAAGAGGAATGAATGAACGAATGGGTATTGCCACTGTGCCATCTGTATGGACCTATACATGTATATGAAGTTGAACCTTGCCGTACACACCTTTTATAATCTTTAGTTGGATCCTTGTGTATAACATGCACTACTAACAATTGCGTTTATCTTTGTTCTCATTATCTGCCCATTCGACTCTTACTAAAAATACTTTTGATCTCTTCAAGCACACACCATCATGGTAGAATATTAGTAAATCAACAATGTTGTATTCTTTACTCTTATACTCAGATATAGACACAGAGGGTGCTGAGTGCTGGCCGTAGACATGACTCCACCACAGCAGAGGACTCGACCGGAAATGGTGAGAATCAGAATGATAATGCAGTGTAATGAGGAAAAAGCGCCTGTAAAATATAAATGAGCAAACGCCATCTTTAAAAGACGACGTTTGCTCATTTATATTTTAGAGGCTGACCTGTGTCTACAGGGTTTTGCAAAATTTCTAAGAAATTGCATTTTGTGGGATGAAGTTAAATATGTGTGTATTTAAGACACTGATTAGGTGCATACTGTAGGTATTATTTTATTATTTTCATCAGACTAGTTGTTACACTGTCCATATCTTGAAACATAGCATGAAAAGTTAGCATAAAATATTACGATATAATAAAAATTAATATTGCACCATATCTGCAGCAAGTGATTATCACAGTTAGTTCACCTGATTAATGATTAAGTTGTGCAAAATCTTCTTAATTCATTATTGATTACACAACCAAAAATATTAAAAGCGCTTGGTAATACTGTCTTTACTATTAAAAGCATTATCAGAATAAAATATATTTGCAACACAAAATATGTTTGATGTGGTGTAAGATCTATATTAAATCATTGTTATATTCAGGTTTCAGAGAAGGTGGCAGCAAAAAATGTCAAAATTGTGAAATTCATACCTCTTCATCATGCATCCTCTAAGGGTTTCCTTGCTGTAGCACAGACCTTGGTTAAAAAAGGAGCGGACATCAACGCCCGTGATAAGGATTGTCTTACGCCAATGCATCAGGCATCAGCGAAGGGTCACATAGCTATAGTTGAGATGTTGGTCACAGCAGGAGCAAACGTCAACGCCCAGGATAAAGATGGTCTCACCCCACTTCATGTTGCATCACAAGCTGATCATCTTCAGGTCGTCGAGATGTTAGTTAAAAGAGGAGTGGACGTCAACGCCTGTGACAAGGATGGTGCAACGCCACTACATCGCACATCATTGGAGGGTCACATTGCTATAGCAGAGATGTTGGTTACTGGAGGAGCAAACGTCAACGCTCAGGATAAAGATGGTCTCACCCCACTTCACTATGCATCACGAGAAGTTGATCAATTAACTATAGCAGAGATGTTGGTCACAAAAGAAGCAGACGTCAACGCCCAAGACGGGAATTGTTGCACACCACTTCACTGGGCTGCATATCATCGTAATTTCGATCTTGCAGTGCTTTTGGTGAGAAATGGGGCCAACGTCAATAGTAAAACAAACACGTATAAAGGACCTCTTCATAATGCATCAATAACGGGTCACGATGGTGTGGCAAGGATGTTGGTTGAAGCAGGAGCAGACGTCAACGCCCATGATAAGGATGGCTTTACGCCACTACATCACGCATCATTGAAGGGTCACGCTGATATAGCGGAGATGTTGATTACAGCAGGAGCAAACGTCAATGCTCAGGATAACAATGATCTCACCCCACTTCACTATGCATCACATGAAGATCATTTCCAGGTCGTCAAGATGTTGGTTAAAAAAGGAGCGGACGTCAACGTCCATGATAAGGATGGATTCACGCCACTACATCACGCATCATTGAAGGGCCACATTGCTGTAGCGGAGATGTTGATTACAGAAGGAGCAGATGTAGATGCTCAGGATAAACATGGTCTCACCCCACTTCACTATGCATCACAAGAAAATTATTACCCTGTGGTCAAGTTGTTGGTTAAAAAAGGAACGGACGTCAACGCTCGTGATAAGGATGGCTTCACGCCACTACATCGAGCATCATTGGAGGGTCACATTGCTATAGCTGAGATGTTGGTGACAGCAGGAGCAAACGTCAACGTTCATGATAAAGATGGTCACACCCCACTTAACTATGCATCACAAGAAGATAATTTCCAGGTTGTCAAGTTCTTGGTTAAAAAAGGAGCGGACGTCAATGGACAAGATAAGTATTGCTCCACGCCACTGCATCGTGCATCATTGACGGGTCACATTGATATAGCTGAGATGTTGGTTATAGCAGAAGCAAATGTCAACATTCAGGACAGAGATGGTCTCACCCCACTTCACTATGCATCACGAGAAGGTCATCTTCAGATCGTTGAGATGTTGGTTAAAAGAGAAGCGGACGTCAACGCCAAGGATAAGGATGGTGCCACACCACTACATGGCTCATCATTGGACGGTGACATTGATATAGCTGAGATGTTGGTTGCAGCAGGAGCAAACGTTAATGGTCAGGACAAAGATGGTCTCACCCCACTTAACTATGCATCACAAGAAGGTCTTCTTGAGATTGTTGAGATGTTGGTTAAAAGAGGAGCGGACATCAACGCCCAGGATAAGGATGGTGCCACAGCATTACATTGCGCATCATTGGAGGGTCACAATGATATAGCTGAGAAGTTGGTTACAGCAGGAGCTAGTGTCAACATTCAGGATGAACATGGTCTCACCCCACTTCACTATGCATCACAAGAAGGTCATCTGCAGGTCATTGAGATATTGGTAAAAAAAGGAACAGACGTCAACCCCCGTGATAAGGATGGCTTCACGCCACTACATCGAGCATCATTGGAGGGTCACATTGATATAGCGGAGATGTTGATTACAGCAGGAGCAAGTGTCAACGTTCAGGATAAACATGGTCTCACCCCACTTCACTATGCATCACAAGAAGGTCATCTTCAGGTCATTGAGATATTGGTTAAAAAAGGAACGGACGTCAACGCCCGTGATAATGATGGCGTCACCCCACTACATCGCGCATCAATGGAGGGTCACATTGCTAAAGCAGAAATGTTGGTCACAGCAGGAGCAAACGTTACTGCTCAAGATGTTGATGGACTCACCCCACTTCATGTTGCATCACAAAAAGGGCATCTTCCGGTCGTTGAGGTATTGGTGGGAAATGGAGCTAATGTTCATGCTACAGACAAACACAAACAAACACCATTACATCACACAGCAAGTGGTGGTTATTTAACTACAGCAGAGTTGTTGCTCACAAAAGGAGCGGATGTCAATGCTCTGGATGGGAAAAGTTGCACACCACTTCATTGTGCTGCGGTTCAAGGTCATCTGGATGTTGCAGAGCTTTTGGTGAGAAAAGGAGCCAGTGTCAATGCTAAAACGATGGACAATCAAATACCACTTCATTATGCATCCTTGAAGGGTCACTTTGATATGGTAGAGATGTTGGTTATAAAAGGTGCAGATGTCAATTCCAAAAATTTAGCTGGTCACACTCCACTTTATGTTGCATCAAAAGAAGGGCATCTTCAGGTCGTTGCGATGTTGGAGAGAAGAGGGACCTGACACGTGGAAACAAACTACTTCATCGTGCAGCATTCAAGGCTCCCCTCGTTGTAGTGGAGATGTTGATCCAAGAAGGGGCCTATGTCAACCTTCAGACTTTTGCTGGTTGGACGCCTTTAATTGTTTATTATTGCACTGATGAATATAGTGAGTAAATTAATAGTTTAGATAATTTGGTCGAAATCCATGTTAAGACTATAATATACATGTATAGGGATGGTGCTGTATATTATATTGTTAGTTCGTTAGTGTGGCGTGAATACATATGCATTACTGATAGTGAATATGAAGCCAATGTTTAGAAACATTTTATTACTCAGGATCTGACAAAGGAAGGTATCAAAAAGGTGAGAGTGCAAATAGGGGTGTGAGAAAAACATGAATTTTTAACCGTATGCATGCATAAAAGTGATATTGTAAATACATCTAGGTTGTCAGTATATTTGTCAGTTAGTCTTTTATCGGCCAATGCAGCTCCTATAATTATAATCTTATTGCAACGGATGCAACTAAACCGGGGCACCGAATGGCACCAACATCAAGCAAAAGGCACCGAAATCAACCAAATACCATACCACTGAAATCCACCAAAAGGCACTACTTTTCTGAAGATATAAGTTTAATTGTTTCTTGTAAATATAATTTTTAGCTTATCCGTATGTGTTTTGTGTGAGATATTTTAAACCCATTTTCCGTTTATATAATTAAAGCAATATGTGGCTGTGTGTGTTTTAACAGTGTATGCAGATCATGCTCTTAGTGCTTTTTTAAATTAGTTTTACAAGACATTTTGTGGTTAGCCATGGATTTTGAGGGATGTAACATTTAGTTAGTTACTTTATAACTCATTAGACATGTTAGCTTTATATCTTATGTTGTCATTTTCTAGACCTGAATAATCACACCACACAATTTGGTACCCATACTACATATCAATATTATTGATACAGTTTGGTTAAAAAAACATCTGTACCTGTAGAGGTGTGAGAAAGAAAAAGAAAAATCTGTCTCTATCGTCCTATGTGTGTTATTGTTCTCTTTCATCTTTACATAGATGCTATGAAGCAAGAACAAAATTATTGAATTTCAATGGCCAAAATTCATACAGGTTGGGTGGGTACGGATGTGCCACCCGATAAAGGTACCTTTATGACCCATTCATTATTTATTTTTGGGTCTTAATTTCCCCATACAGTATATATTTCGGTCATAATGTTTTCACATTCTGTGTAGTTTTGTGTAGCATACTTTATATTTTCACGCAAATATAAACAAATCATATATTTAGAATGATGCTACTAAAGTTAAGATATTTCACTTGACCTCCAGCGCCATACACAATTTTACAAATCTACCCAAATTTTCAGGATGTTGACAAATATTTAATTTTCAATTTTAGTCTTGTCTGTCAGAACATAATATGCTGTGTACCAGTATGTGTATTTACTATAAGCAATCTCATTGGTGTAGATTTCTCTTTCTCTGAAATTGGGGGTGAGTTTTAAGGCGGGTGGCTCTTCAATGTTTGTTCACGGTATTCAAGCGAACTGCTTGGGATGATGGTATCATTCTGGTCGCACAACCTCAGGGTCCTGAGCTCGAGTCCCGCCAGGTCCACTTGAGCTGTGTGTGTGTGTGTGGGGGGGGGGGTTATAAAGGTTGCCAATCTCCCATCTCCCAATTTTTTTCCTCATTCTCCCATCTCCCAAAATTGTTCTTGCCTTTCCCCCATCTCACACTAATTCCAGCCATCCCCCACTTTTAAAGCTATTTGTTACACCATCGCGGATTCAACACATACATTTATTGACCATTGTGATGTCAAAAATATCAACCATGAAATAAGAAGACAAGAATTACAACGCCATCATTTAATCTTTACTATGACTACATCAATCTTGATTGCCTGCTCTTCCCCTTTTCTCGGAGACATGGCAAACTTTCGAAAGAACATGACAGTTACAACCTTCACTTTGTTTAAATCAACACTATCCATTGGTTTGAGTGAAGTATTATCTTGAACATTAACGTGCACTGCCCAACTCAGTTTGAATATCTTGTAATCTGAAGGGTGTTGTCTCTTTAAAAGTCATCGCTGGAAGCCTGAGACCTGGTGGTGGGACGTGAGAGTGGATTAAGCTGTGAATGAGAAAAGAGCTCGATTCAAAACTTTCAAGGCCCTGATCAAAGCTGACAAGTCAGACAGTGCCAATATCACTAAAGCTGCCTATACTGAAGCAAAGTTAATGACCATCATAACTATTGTGGACTCACGCTCACCACCGACCAAGTTATGAAGTTACTTGAGACGGTGATGGACTCTTTCATCCACCCTACGGTCGACATTGATGCGATACAGTTCGGATTTGTCCAGGATCAAGGCACGACTGTTGCAATCTTCACAGTGCACCAAGTACAAGAGTAGTATCTTGCTGCCAACAAACCACTCAATCTTGTGTTTGTCGACCTGGAGAAAGATTTTGTCTGTGTACCAAGAACATTCCTGTGGTGGGCACTGCTGAGTGTAGGGGTGAAGGAATAGACAGTTTGTGTAATTCAGGGCATGTATTCCAATGCCAGAAGTCGAGTGCAGGTAAACGGATAGTACAGTGAAGAGTTAGGAGTGGGGGTTGGTGTGCATCAGGACTCTGCCCTTAGCCCTCTGCAAATTATCATCGTGCTAGAGGCCTCGTAATGTGATTTCCGTTCTGATTTGCCTTGGGAACTACTATATATGGAGTATTGCTAAGCTGAAAGCCTGCAAGAACAACATGAATGAAAAAGGTCTTAGAATCAACACGATAATGGTGTCTGGTGTTGCACTTGACGTTTTCAAGGACTCTGACAAGTATCCATATGCCGTGTGCCACAGTGGCATAGGTGTTAATATCGTCGCCTGCTCCCAATGGAAGCTTTAGGTGCACAGATTACGCATGTCCAAGATTTCAGGGTAAAAGCTCGCCCCATTGATTGTAGACCAGTTATCTGAGTTGAACTGGATGAGTCCATGCTTAATGCAGGGCCCAGTTTATGTTTAATATCTCGGAGATATACTATGCTCAGGAAGAGGATGCAAACTCTCATTCAGCACCAGATGCAATACTGCATGGGTAAGGTTCAAGAGGTTGCTCCTTATTCTGACATCCAAACGTGTATAAAACCCATGGGAAAATGTTCTCAGCCTGTGTCTATTCTGGGTTGCTTCATGGTAGAGGAACCTGCGCACCATCTGCCGCAGACCTTCAGCAGCTACGCCCCTATGACACATCTATGATACGTTGGATTTACATAGTTAAACTTGATGATGATACCTCTTCCACTATGCTTCAGAAAATGTTAGGTATTGTGGGGGTATCCTCCGAACTGCACTCTCCACATATCAGATGGCATGGAAATGTGAAATGATCCTTCTCTTACGCCAACCTTGTCATCATGGACATGGAGATCCCTAGTCGTGGGGTACAGGGCATCAAATGAAGACTTAGATGGAATGTGTTTAACGTAGGCCTGCATCCGTAGTCTCACGGCCTCAGAAATGTCCATTACGTATGGAATTCTCACCATTGCTTTCCGGAAAGTGTGCAATAGTACCTATGTAGGTGAAATTTCCAAGACTTTGAAAACAAGATACGCACCAGTGGTACTTGCTCACATGTCTTTCTACACCTTCAACAATCTGACAGAGAGGCCCATCACATCACATTAGACAACATCAGAATCTTTCAGAAACTTTCGGAAGAAAGATCAGAGAGGCATCATACATCAAGCGCCTCAAGCTGGACCTGAACAATAATGTGGGGACCGCCAACCTGCCTGGCAGCAGTTAGTGAATGGATTGGAAACGTACTGTCGTAGTTTAATAGAATACAATCGCAGACAGTTAGTTATACCGCCCCAATGCCAGCGGGGAGGTGGTGGCTTGACTGCCTTCTCACAGCAGCACTATTGTAACCGATCTGCAGAGTTTAAAATCCATGCTGCTCAGCTCTTGCGTCATTTATACTTCACATATCGAAAGATAAACAACAGACTGTTGAGGTCGGGAGACTATTTAGGGGCAAGGAGAGCATTCACTGACCGCATATTGGAGCTGCAGCCCATCTGGGGCCCCCTGCTCAACTGCATTAATATTACGCTAGTGATACGCCCATAATATGCTTTCGTACTGCTTATGTGGCGACGACCATCCGTCATAATACGCCAAAAGGATGCTGTAAGGTAAACTTCTAACCACACACTACTAAACCTAAGTTGAAGGGACATTGGGGAGATGCTTAAGTGCTGTCAAAGTACTATAAATTTCTGGTAAATGTATGCCAGTGTATTGATCTACTCTCCATCTACTCCCAATACGTGACAGATATTCTGCAGTTGCTTAAAACCCGCTTTACACAATAACAAGCCATTCTGGCAATATGTAAAAGCCAGACGCCAAGATAGTGTTGGTGTAGCACCACTCAAAGAAGATGGTATTCTGTACACAGATAACAGAGAAAAGGCAGACATTCTCAATAGACAATTTCAACGTGTTTTTACTAAAGAAAATGAAGCACCAATGCCAAACCTAGTCGGTGTCCCCTACACCACTTGTGGTGCTCTGGTAGTCAATGTAGACGGAGTAAAGAAACTCCTATCATCACTGAAAATAAACAAGGACACAGGACCAGATAACCTGCTATGCTATGTATTATGAGAGCTTGCTGAAGACATTTCTCCTTTCCTTACCTTCATTTTCCATCAATCCCTCAGAACTGGTGCGCTACCAACAGACTGGGTGAAGGCTAATGTTGCACCCATCTTTAAAAAAGGGAACACCAACAAAGCTGAGAATTACAGGCCTGTATCATTAACCTGTGTGTGTTTCAAAATCCTTGAACATGTTGTGCACAAACAAATGTTAACCCATTTTGAAACGAATAACATCCTGACATGTCTACAGCATGGCTTCCGCTCAGCTCACTCCTGTGTCACCCAGCTATCCACCACAATCCATGATCTGATGACATACAGAGACAGTAATACTCAAATTGATGTAATAGTTCTCGACTTCTCCAAAGCTCTTGACACTGTACCACACAATAGGCTCCACGAAAAGCTACGCCACTACAGAATTAATGAACAGCTGACCAGATGGATAGCCTCTTTGTTCACGACTCGTGAGCTAAGAGTTGTGGTGGATGGAGCTCACTCAGACTGGATCCATGTCGACTCTAGAGTTCCTCAAGTCACGGTGCTCGGCCCACTTCTCTTCCTTGTTCACATCAACGACCTTCCTTCTGCCATTCAGTCTCAGGGCAGACTTGTTGCTGATGACTGCCTTGTTTACCACCCAATTAGATCATTCCAGGACCAATTGGTCCTTCAGAATAATCTCAATCATCTGCACCGCTGGGCTGAAGACTGGGGCATGCGCTTTAACACGTCCAAATGGCAGCTTCTTCGCATCAGCAGGTCTAAGTCACCACTGGAAAGTTTTTACACGATTGGTGATCAGATTTTAGAACAGGTACCAGCTTTAAAAAGTCTTGGTGTGCTCATCAACAACCAACTGAAGTGGGACTCACACATTGGCAATGTATCTGCGAGATGCAACCAAACCATCGGCTTTCTCAGACGCAATCTATCTCAATGCTCAAGAGATCTGAAAGAACTAGCATACTTTTCACTGGCCCGTTCTGTGCTAGAGTACGCTTGCCAAGTATGGGACCCTCACACCAAGAAGAACATTGCAGAAATTGAGCAAGTCCAACATAGAGCAGCACGATTCGCCATGAGTGACTACTCTACCCGCAGCAGTGTTACCGCCATGTTTAGTTAGCTACAATGGGAGACACTATCCTCCCGCTGGAAAAATCACCGACTTGCACTTATGCATCAAATAGGTAACAAGAAAGTAGCCATCCCTGCTGATGACATCCTCCTACCAGCTGACTAGCATACACGGTCATCACATCATCACAAATTTACACATTCACCAGCAAATACGGACACATTCAGGAACTCCTTCTTTCCACGGACAATTCCAGAATGGAACAACATTGACTCAGACACTGCCAACTGCAGTTCTGTAGACACATTCAGTGCCAGGCTACATGCCTTGCACAGGAGCGACTGAGTAGCGTTGCGTACACCCATCCATCTGCCCATATGCTGATAAAGCCCTGCAGATTAACTTACAGATACAGATACAGAAGCTTAAAAGCTAGTTGACGGTCATTGTGTGTACTTTGTCTATAACAAAGCAAACCTTTGTGAGTGCATTCTATGATTTTATTTTCAATTTGGTCAATTCCATGGTGCAGCGTTTTCTACAGACTATAAGTACTGCCCGTTTTATTTATTTTTAGATTGAATACTGTCTGTTTAATATTTTTGCTGTTTATGAATAAGGGTTTGTGTAATGTACATTTAGGTATTATATGTCACTGTGTAAAATATAAAATATTGCATTTCTTCTTTCAAAATCACCCTTGTTGGAACACTTTGACCATATTTTCCAACGTAAGTTTTTTTTTGTACATTTTTTTCTTCGTGTATATAATTCACATGTACAGTGTTCACACACCATCATGGTAGAATATTAGTAAATCAACAATGATGTTGACCTCTACTCTCATACACACACATATATATACAGAGGGGGCTGGGGGCTGGCTGTGGTGGACATGACTCAACCACAGCACAAGGATCAACCTGATATGGAGATGGTCAGGAGCAAAATGATGATGCTGTGTAGTGAGGATAATAAAGACGAGGTATGTTAATTTATATTTTAGAGGCTGATCCAGATTTATTGTACCATGGCGGCTCAGAAATGTTTCTGCTGGCTTTTTGCAAAATTTCGAAGCGATATGCATGTACTTGCATTTTGTGTGATGAAGCCAAATATGTTTGTTTTCAAGCCATTGATTTGGTGCCTACTGTAAATATATGTTTGCTACTCACAATATGCTTGACTTGGTAAGGGATTTGTATTAAATCATGGTTATTTTCAGGTTTTAGAGAAGGTGGTCGCAAAAGAGGTAAAAATTGGGCAACATGCACCTCTACATCATGCATCATCGAAGGGTTTCCTTGTTGTAGCAAAGACGTTGGTTAAAAAAGGAGCGGACGTCAACGCCCATGATAAGGATGGTCTCACGCCGCTACATCACACATCAACGAACGGTCACATTGCTATAGCGGAGATGTTGGTTACAGCAGGAGCAAATGTTAACATTCAGGATAAAGATGGTCTCACCCCACTTCATGTTGCATCACAAGAAGGTCATCATCAGGTCGTCGAGGTGTTGTTGGAAAATGGAGCCAATATTCATGCTAAAGACAAGCATAAACTAACACCTCTTCATTGTGCATCATTAGAAGATCACTTTGATGTGGCAAGGATGTTGGTCGAAGCAGGAGCAGACGTCAATGCTCAGGATGAGTCTGAATTCACGCCACTTCACTATGCATCACAAGAAGGTCATCTTCAGATTTCCGAGATGTTGGTGGAAAATGGCGCCAATGTTCATGCAACTGATAAGTGGGAACTAACGCCTCTTTTTCGTGCAGCCTCCAATGGTCACCTCGCTATTGCAGAGATGCTGATAGCAAAACGGTCAGATGTAAATGCACAGAATGTGGATGGTCTGGTTCCACTTCATACTGCATCAGAACACGGCTATGTGGAGATTGTGCGGATTTTGTTGAATAATGGAGCTGATGTACATATTAAAGATGATAATGAAGAGACTCCTCTGCATCATGCATCAGTGTACGGTCACATTGCTATAGCTGAGATGTTGGTTGAAGCAGGAGCAGACGCTAACGCTCAGGATGAGAATGGTCTTACTCCACTTGATGCTGCATCAGAATTCGGGTATTTTGAGGTCACTGAGATGTTGGAAAGAAAAGTAGCCAGTGTTCACGATACAGAGAAGCAGAAATGACATTATACAGCCTTTTTGGTTACATAGCTGTAGCGAATATGATGGTCTCAAAAGGAGCAGAAGTCAACACTCGGAATGAGAATGGTTTCATACCTCGTCATCCTGAATCACAGAAAGATGATCTCCATGATGCAGAGATTGTTGTCCGTAAAGAGTCAATGCCAACCTGCAAGACTTTTGATGGATTGATGTCTGTAATGGTTTGTGCAGAGAAGAGAGAGTACGTTAGCCACATTTATATTGCGTTTATGAATATAGTAAGTAAATGAAAAGCTTAGCTTATTTGACAGACTATATTTTAGTTAGTTAGTGTGGGGTGAATACACGTGCATTGCTGAATATGAAGCCAATGTTTGCAGATAATGACGTGATGCCGTAAATACATTTGCATGTAGGATATCATTATTCGGTAATTTGTGTTCGATCGGCCAATGCATCCCCTAAAATCTTCTTGAGTTATTTAATTTTAGACCAGTTAGAAGCTGCACGCCTACTAATAAGAAATGGTGCGAGACTTAATCAGAAAACTAGGGATTGTATGACCCCTCTTTCACTTGCCAAGATGTACAGTCGTGAAGAATGGTCGACTTTCTATCAACACAAAACTAATGTTACTAGATTTATTCATTGGTAAGACACAGATTAGCATCTATAATAAGTGAAACTGTGGGAGAAAATTACCACAAAATCAATTACTTTTATGTGTATGTATTTAACCATTTCTGACGTATCCTTTCATGTATATATCTATTAAGTTGTAATTTCTTTGAGTGGTACTTATACCAAGGACGGCTACAGTATGTATTTCGATGTTTTTTGATAGTTTATTTGTATGTATATAAAATATTTATTTGTACTGCCGTTGTAAACAAAAGTTTTTTTAATGAAGTCCATGTGCATTTTTGCATGTTCTTTAAACTAAGTTGGTAACATATGTGAAACTCTACATCATGGAAATCCATTCTACTACCCATGCATATATGCATACTGTATACTGACTGGATCACTTAAACATCGTATACCGGTATTCTAAGGTGCTTAACTTTAGGATCAATCGAATTAATTGACGGAATGAGACCAACTTACATACAGTTCTACAATTTTACTTAATATACATATCGCTATGCTAATTCTTCAGGAATTGTAAATGTTTTAAAAACATTTGTTTCATAATCGTCTGATCATTTTAGATTCCTTAATAGATAAATGTATTGAACATCATATACTTGTATGTGTAATAGGTTATTGACTAAGCCTCATCAATAATGATTTGACCTAATTATATTGTCCCGTTGCTAGGTTACGGGCTACTGTAACACTTCCTGTATTAGATCAACCTGCTGTGCAAACTGAGATAATAAATGACTAAAAGAATATCACTGAATATCTGTGCCATCATTATGAATATGGACAACTCGATAGGTTATGGGCCCAGGGCATTGTTGGATACTAGATACGGACGCTTAAGATTCAGTGGAAATGATCAGGATTTTGAGGCATGGGAAGAAGTATTCCTAGGCCATATGAGGAGACTGAAAATGAAGTCTGTTATCTTGCCTGCACAAGATTGGGTAGCCGATCCCGAGGATTATGCCAGCATAAATGAAGAGGCATACGCGTAATTGATCCAATTCCTGGATCCACGCAGCTTGGCACTTGTGATGAGGGAAGCCAATGATGATGGGAGAGTGGCACTAGCAGTCTTAAGACATCACTACAGGAGAACACGCGAAACGCAAGTAATATCCATGTATTATATTTTGACAACACTTATTAGGAGCCCAGATGAGCAGATAACAGATTACATCATCCGTTCTGAAACAGCGTTCGTGAACTTAAAATCAGGTGAGACTGTATCTGAAAAATTGTTAATGGCCATGATCATGAAAGGATTAGGTCAAGATTACAAAATGTTTTGCATGGGTATTAAATAAATAGAAACCTCCCCAACGTTTAAAGAATTCAAAGAGCTACTTCGGTGCTGTGAAGTAGATTTAAGAGATGGGAAGAAAGAAAGCGTCGCTGGGGGTGATTCGGTTTTCAAATGCAGCATGGTTCTGGTGGTAACATTTGTTATAATTGTGGGCAGGAAGGCCACTACGCTAGAGCCTGTGTAAAGCAAAAAGCACCAAATTCCGGCGAGAATAGCGAAAATAAAGGTCATGGTAAGAAAAAGTCAATGTGGTTTGATTCTTGCAAAAAGGCAATGCATGATACAAAGAGATGTTTCAGTAAGAAGAAAGCCATGAAAAGGGGTCAAGGTATGAACAGTATACGCGAGTAGAATAATGAAGATATGAGTCAATGGTTTCCACTTTATGGTGTCTGGAAACCAAAATTATGTCAATTTAAACAGCATAGGAGGAAGATCCTACTTGATTGATAGTGGGGCAACATCACACCTGTCAAACTGTGAAAGTGATTTTTGTGGCTTTGATGAATCATTCAAGACGTCTGATTATCCAGTAACTTTAGCTGATGGGAGAGTAGTATATCCAGCTGAAAAGAAAGGCAAGGTGAAATTATCTGTAGATGTACATGGTAAAACAGAGACTGTAATGTTAAGTGATGTGCTTTTTATGCCCAAATTTCCTATTTTGGTAATATCTATGAGTAAGACTACTGAAAAGGGTGCAAAGTACATATTCAGTGAAGAAAAGAACATTTTGATTTCACCAACTGGAGATACCTTACCACTTATAAATAAAAACAATTTGTATTATTTACCAATAAGATCACAGTCTAATACAGCAATGTTCATGTCACAGTCCAGCACACTACGACAATGGCATGAAATCCTAGGTCACTGTAACTTTGATCGCATACGCAAACTTGAATTACAAAATTCTACAATGAAGATTAAAGGTGACAAGTCTAATTTTGATTGTGATATCTGTTTAAAATCCAAATTAGCAGATAAAATCAACAAAGCACCCAGTGAAAATCAACCTACCAAGCCTCTAGAACGAGTTCATTGCTGATCTGGCAGGTCCAATAACACCTAATGCAATAGGTGGGTTTAATTATGCTATTAACTTTGTAGATGCTTGCAGTGGACTGACAGTAGTGTATTTTTTGAAGGGAAAAACTGATATAGTGAAAGCAGTGAGTAGATATTTGGCTGACGTTGCAAACTTAGGAACTGTGAAAACAATGAGAACTGATAATGGATTGGAGTTTATTTGCAAAGAAGTGAAAGAGTTTTTAGATGAAAGGTCTATTAGACATGAAATATCGTCACCAAATTCGCCGCACCAAAACTCAATTGCGGAGGGATCGTGGCGCACTCTTTTCGAGATGGCACGAGCAATGATGTCTGGTGGGAATGTAGCAAAGAACCTATGGACATATGCTTTGAAATATGCAGTGCTTGTAAGAAATCGCTGTCATAAAAGCAAGTTGGCTATGAGCCCATTTGAATGTGCTACGTGGCGAAAACCAGTGATGAATAATTTATTGACATTTGGACAACCTTGCTTTGCATATGATGATAAACAGTATCATCAGAAATTGGATGATAGAGCTGTGAGTGGCATTTTCCTGGGTTTTGACCAAAACAGCCCAGCTTATCTGATTAAGTTAGACAAAGATGGAAAAATCATGAAATTTAGACATGCAAAAGGAATTGAAAGTGTACCCACAAGTGTATCACGTGAAACTTCACCAACTCTCTCTCTAGATGAGAGATTTTACCGGTATCTGCCTAACAATGCCAAAGTCACAGCTGAAAGGGGGAGTCTTGAGGATGTTGCACCTGTGCCTATGGAAGAAAAGCAACTCCCAACTCAACCTGTAGATGTTAGTACTGAAGAACGATACAATGAGGAAGTGAGTAAACAAGAAATTGATGTGCAGCCAACGTCTGAAATACCTCAAAGAAATAGACAAAGACCAGAATATCTGAAAGATTATGTGACACTAATGGAGAAGCAATCCATGATATATTGTTACAATGTTGTTTGTGAAGGCAATAGATTCACCAGAATCTGAACATTCAAAAGGGGCTATGGAAAATGAACTTGAGTCTCTAAAAAGGCATGATGTCTACACAGAAGTTCAGCCGCCAAGCAGAGGTATTGTGGATGGAAAATGGGTATTTTCAAAGAAAGACTGACAGTGACATAATTTATAAAGCTCCTTATGTAGCTAGAGGGTTTAGTCAAACACAGGATGTAGATTTTCATGAAACCTTTGGACCTACAGCGAAATTTACAACCCTTAGGTTACTTGTTCAAATAGCTGTAAATTATGATTTTCATATTGTACAATATGATGTAAAACCTGCTTTCTTAAATGCTCCTATAGCTGAAGATATCTATGTAAAACCAACTCCAGGTTATTCAAATTCGGATTGTGTTTGGAAATTAAAGAAATCCTTGTATGGATTGAAACAAAGTAGCAAAATTTGGAATGACACTCTACATGAATTTTTGATTGAAAAAGATTTTTAAAAATTCTGAAGTTGACTCTTGTTTGTATACTATGTATAACAAAGATAAAATTGTAGGTTACATTCTTGTTTGGGTGGATGATATTCTAGCTTTTGTAAATGAACACGAGACAGCTAGAAAACTTATATATTCTCAAACAAAAATTTGAAATTAAAGGGCTAGGAAATGTTTCCACTTTTCTTGGTATTAGATTTGACATTGGAGTTGATTATGTAACAATTCATCAAGAAAAATACATTTGTAAAATCTTAGAAAGATTTGGTATGTCTTCTTGTAAGGCTAGAGTTACACCAATGGAATCTGAACCATTTAATACAAAATTGCCACCCGATGATATGGCACAAAATCACAATAATTATTATCGGAAATTATTGGCTTCCTGATTTATTTGATGCAATGTACTAGACCTGATCTTGCATTTTGTGTAACCAAGTTATCACAATATTTGGACAAATATGATTCTGTGCATAAGGGTGCAGCCAAACATGTAATGAGATATTTATGTGGTACAAAAATGTTGTTATTACATATAGGAAAGTGACAAACAAAAATAGCATTTTTGGATATACTGATGCAGACTGGGCAAATAGTCCTGATCGCTCAAGTGTTAGTCGCTATGTGTTTTTGTTGGGAGATAAAACTGGTGCTATTTCTTGGAAATCAAAAAAGCAAAATTCTGTGGCATTATCAATGTGTGAAGCCGAATATACGGCTATGAGTTTGTGTGCTCAAGAAGGTTTATTTTTATCAAAATTGTTAAATGAACTGCGATTAGGAAATGGAACATTTACCATGTTTGCTGATAATCTAGGTGCTATTCATCTTAGTTAGCAAAAACAGAGCTGTGAGTCAACGCTCAAAGCATATTTCAATAAGATATCATTTTCTCAGGTATTTGACACTTAGCAAGAAGATGATTGTCACGTATGTACCAACTGATGAAAATATAGCTGACATGTGTACAAAGGCTCTAGCAAGAGTAAAATTAGTTAAGTTCAGGGATGTGTCATGTAATCGTAACTAATGTATGTTATTGATTTAGATAGTTGAGTTTTAGTATTAGAAGTTTATCACTTGAACTTATCGTTTCTATGACTACTGTTGATATTTGTATATATGTTTGTCAAATTACATCTCCATTGTTTTAATTAGTGAAATAAGATAAGTTAATGTTTCAATCCGAGATTTCACATTAAGGGGGAGTATTGAACATCATATACTTGTATGTGTAATAGGTTATTGACTAAGCCTCAATAATGATTTGGCCTAATTACATTGTCCCGTTGCTAGGTTACGGGCTACTGTAACACTTCCTGTATTAGATCAGCCTGCTGTGCAAACTGAGATAATAAAAGACTAAAAGAATATCACTGAATATCTGTGCCATCATTATTAATATGGACAACTCAATAAAATGTTTCTATGTTTCCAATGTAACACACTTTACAACGGCATGAAAAATTCCCTAGTATGCTACAAAAAGTAAAATTAAGCAAATTTCTGAAATGTTTACAATAAAACATTGCTATTAGTGACAACAAGTGTCTATTGATTAGAAATGATAATATACTTTGCATTATACATTGTACATATTTTTACTTAGATTTTATAATGGCTTGGTCTCCAATAACCAGTAAAAATAAACTGTACATAAAATATGACTAATGATTTATATAGGTATTTTTAAGGGCCGCTAGATATAGTCAAGTGCACGTGGAAGCTATGCCAATACAGTGGTAAGAGCTTCTTTGCCATAGCAGTGGTCGGAGAATTGAATTCACAAGCAAAACTTGGGGAAAATATATACATAGTTGTTCATAGAATCACATACCTTAACACAGATGAAACGTTAGACCTCAAAAAAATATCCGTTTTTAGGTGGGTTTTGAACCAACGACCTCTGGGTTGAGATAACTGACAAATTATGTAGGCTGGGATTACAAAGACAACGGTTCGTCCGTGTAACCTTTTAACAGCCCGCTGCTTGGGATGATGGTATCATTTTGGTCTCACAAACTTGGGTTTGTGGGTTCGAGTCCCGTCAGGACCACTTCATAGTCAAATGGAAGCTATGTCTTCAGCTATGTCAATACAGTGGTAAGAGCTTCCTTGCCATTAGAGTGAGAGTAGAATTGAATTGATTGGAATTTTGAAGTGTCCACATAATTCGGGTTGTGGATAGTTTGGAGATCAAGCATAGTATTCAAAGTAAGTGTGCACTAATTACCTCTATCAATCTACTCATTTTTTAAAAAATACATCACCTTTGTTCTTTGAAGCTGCAATAGTAAGTTCTGTCCCTTTGAGAACTTCATTAAATGCTCAATCAACTTGTAACTGAATACAATAAACTTAATAAAAAATAATGATATAAGGGACACCTAGGTTGCACCCATTACTCATACAAATACTGATACAAATCTATCATTTGGATCAATTTAGAATGGTCTCTTGCCCATGTTACAGGTATGCCTATTCGTACAACTAAACCATAGTTACACTTTAAAGTTTGTGGAGAATCGGCTATCCATTTAGCCCTGGAGAACGGGGTCATGGATGGGTGTGACAGATGTGCAAGGATAAGGTAAGGGGTGCGTCACTTTCCATCCATTTTATGTTTATATACAAAGGCCGTACCTTTTACTTGTATTCCAAGTGTTAATTATGCTTTTTGTGTGTTTTGTGTTCCTGTTCTACATGTTTAACCTTATTGTTTTTGCTTTTACTACATGACATGCACTCTTCCCTGTACGGTGTCCGTACAATCATCAATATGCATTCTTTATACAACTACCAAAACATGATCCTACTCTGTAAAAAAAAGAAGTACAGCTTACTGTCCATGAAGCCTCCGCCTCCCCCGGCCAGACCGTGACTGCCGTGCGACCCCGCGGCCGTCTTGTAGCCGCCGTACAGAGACCGCTTGGCCACGCTACGCCCGAACCTGGTAATAGTAGATGCGCGTGCCAACACCTCGACATACGTCAGCAGATCGTCACGTCACTAAAATGTTCGTGTGGCAACCCGCTAACGTATGTCGGGGTGCTGGCGTGCGCATCTGGAGGCAATTTTTGCTACGGTCAGACATTGTCGAATATAGCTTTAAGTAAATACAGTTTTTAATATATACATATTCAGTGGGCGTGTTAAATACAGGCAAAGACTACAACTACCAGGTGTTTTATATTAAGAAATCCTAATTCTCCTAAATTTCGTCTCCCACCACAAACTGACCGTGACTGGTTGCCTCGGATCTGAACAGACAAAGCTTTTGGCTGTCAACTTTGAAATTCTAACCCTTCATGATTCCCATCACTTGTTCTCTATCAAACACTCACCGTGGCCGTCCCACAATCGCGAAGTACTCATTGAGTGCTTTGAGGTACTCGCGGAGCTCCTGCGGGTTGCGGAACACCTCTGGTCGCGCAGGTGGGTCCATATCTTGGGCGTCTACGGTCGGTGCCATCAGTAGAAGCGCCAGCAGCACGCACACGCACGTGCATTGGACCGCACGCGTCAAACTACAGCAGAGAGATCACCATCTGTTTAGCGTCACAGTGAGACCTCCTTATGAAAAATACTTATGGGGCAAGAGAGATGCGGACTTCTATGCTGTAATGCGTGCTCTGTTTTTTAAAGGTTTGTGTTGGTGAAATTTTGTCTCATCACACAGGTTGTCTCAGTATAGAGGTGATCATATTTGCTGCATATCCGCGTTTTCAAACCAATGTCGTTAACGTGGAAATGGACATTCAGTAATTGATTGAATACATATGTATTAATTGTTAAAAATCCCATTTATGTTAGATGGTTTTCAGCGTATGGCATCATTTGGTCATTTTGATTTGTTTTAATCTGCATTTTAAGCATGTTTAAATTCATAATTAATATTTACAAATGATCAAACATTTTCAAGCCCATGAGTATCCTTTTTCAGAACTGAACCAAAAACATGGTACAAGCCGCAACAATTTACAACAATAATCGATCAACTTGCATCCCACCCGAGTAACCTCTATTTCAAAGGACAGCAATAAGAATAACATTCACCTACCTTAATTTCATTGTATCCATGGCTCCGCAATGACAATTCCGTGTCCCCAGAAGATTCCTCAGTGGCCTCCCTCCATGGAAACTACTTTATAAGGGTGATACACCTACTCATTTGCATAATGTATGCACACTAATTGTCCGCGGTACACCTATTGTTGCGCCACACCACTAGGAAGCCCCTAAATGGGGTCCGGGGGAAAGAGTTGATCCATATCTATTCTTGCTAGTCATTGACTCGCACAGGACAGTCAGGTGGAGAGGTGTATGTGAGTATGTGCGTGGCTAGGTCGGAGGTGGGCGGGACAATGTCGATTCGGCCATCCCTTGTGATTAATGCCGTCAGCTATTCGATCGGCAAAATCCAGAAGCCTGTGTTTTAAATGTAAGAATATCCAGTTCTAATCTGTTTTCCCCACGTTTGCTTGTGGAGTCAATATTATTTTTCTCTCCCTCTTTCTCGCTTCTATGGCAACCAAGCTCCTACCAATGTATTGACATAGCTATGTCCATACAGTGATAGGAGCTTGCTTGTCTAAAAACAGGAAGAAGAATGAAATTGAATCCACATATAAAGCTTTGATTTTCTTTAACCACTTGTTGCTGAATATGATAATCGTGCTGGATATGACTCTACACTGAGCCAAATAACTATTCCGACTGGTTCAGCTTCAACATTCGAGAAAGTCTGCCCCTTACTAATCATACGCGAGGCAGGCCACTGCTAACCTCTGTGGATGCCTATGTCGAGAGGAGTACGGCAGTGAATGGTGCGACGTCCTCTCGCCTGTACACCCCTCACCCCCCAGGCATTCCTCTCACGGCCCTCTTCCAAGGCTGCCGCCGACCCGCCTTCTCAAGCAGATGGCGCTCTGTGCCGCACACAATCACTGAACGTTAATTGCAACGGTGCAATTACCATGGACGCGACAATAGGACGCGTCATGTGCAGAGTGCGAGGTATGCGGCCTGTTGCGCGGTGTTAGAACTGTGTCGCGTGTGCACGTGTGTGCAGTTGACAGCTTGTTGTATTGATTCTGTACTCTTGTTTGTATACAAGAGGTGAAGAAGTTTTGTTGCATGTTTGCGCTCACATTGGGGTATATGTGCGTTGTTTGGGAGGAGGTGGGTGGGGGTGTTTAAGCCGTCTGCATTGAGATAAGTTTGGGTTTTGCCGAGGGTTGTATCTAAACACTTGCTGTTATCAAAGAGTTACATGTACACTCGTGTGCATGCATTGCAAAGTCGACAGTGTTTTGGAGCATACGCAACCAGTAATTGTGAAAAGGATTGAATAACGTTTGTTGTAAGTGTGTGTTGACTGGTTGGAAAGATGCAATAGCTCCTGCACAGATACATTGAGCGCTTTGATAATAAAACTATACATGAGTGTGAGTGTGGCTTACAAGAATAACTTTCGGTCATATTGTAGATTGCATTGATGAGGAAAATCTAACGTCTTCCACATTTTTCATGTGTATGCTCTTGTTTTCTATACGTCGACGTGTGTGTGGATGAAAAGTGTTTGTATTGTCTTGAGTAGGTTTAGAATACACGTATCCTGAAGTTGAAAAACTTTTGTTGCATGTTGGGCATTGGGGCGCATTTCACGAAGGTCTAAACCAACACGTTCCCTATCGGTGGGAACTTAAGGTGAATGTATTCTACCAGGCTTAAGATAGACTCATATCACTTGACTTTATGCAGTCTGGTATTTTACATAGAGCTAATTGATGCTCATATTGTGATAGAGCATTTAGGATAGCAGCAACTAAATTGTGGAATTAACTTCCCCTGTACATAAAACAAGCAAAGACTCGTACCATTTTAAAACCCAATTGAAACTCCATTTGTTTGGGGAGGTCTACAAACGCACATGAGCATTTATTGGAATTTGCGCTATAAAATTTATTATTGTATTGTATTGTATTGTATTGTATTGTATTGTGTTGTGTTGTGTTGTATTGTATTGTATATTGCTGACTACGCAGTACATGTATACAGTTATCTATGTGTGAGTCTCGTTGTTGTATTACGTGTAGGCGTATAGGACGTGCACACGCACTCACGCACGTTTAGCCATATGTGTGTGTTGACTGTGGTGGTTGTGGTGAATGTGTGTCTGTGGGGGGGCTTATTGAGAGGACACGCATAATATGCTAAAATGTCGGGTAAACCCATAAATCCATTATGTATCAGGAGGCATGTAAGTCCACTCCTTGGCTGTGTGATGTGCATCGTGCGAGTATTCCTGTAGAAAGTTTTGGGAGCGCCCTGTAGCATTCTTAGTTTTTGGCACATTTCCCATTTAAGGGGACGAGCAACGTTATTTGGGTTTTTTCTTCCCTTACTATTACTTCAATTCTTAAAAGTTACACCTTGCTGTGTAGGTAAATAATCTTGTGTAAAGATATAACATGGTTTGGAATATACAGATCAATGAACATTTTGTTTTGGAGCAGTTACTGATATTTTTTTACAAATTTGCTTCTATACAATTTGACTGAGAGAAAATATCCCAATGATCAAAACCACTATCCAATAACAGAATTCATGTGATTATCTAGAAAACGAAAACCTTGCCTTATTTTTTTTAAACCTGTTCAGTTGTTCATTCATGCATTTGAGTATGCTTTTTATTATTTTGTAGTACAATTAACATTGAACTATGAAATTTTATAATTCATCTCACATAATTTCGTATCCACAAAATGTGTTATAATAGGAAAACTATATTGATGATAAAAATATCATTTCAAAACATGCTTCTCTTCATTGTTTACAGTAGGCCTAGAATAAACAATAAAAAGCTGCAAATAGATTATTTTCCCCCCATAAAGTTACTCGTCCCCTTACAGCAAAGGTCCCACTTAACTACTCTCGTCCAGCACCCTAATGTAATGCATAAGGCACTGTCTAATAAGACTATCCGTGGAACTTGGGACTAGCTTCAAGTGACTTAGAGCTGGTCTCTGTGGAATTTAGGACCAAGATAGGCAGTCGTGCCGTAGAGGTGGTCTCCTTAAAACGGTGGTCTTAATAGGAAGTTTTACTGTAGAAGTAAATACATGTATCTTACTTTTATGATACATATTTGTTCGTATAACATGATTCGATCAGTCCCAACCACTTTGTGTGAGGTGTGGAATACATGTAAAAGCATACCTACCAACGCCATAATATAAAAAAGGTATTTTATCATTTATTCATCTATCTAGTGCACATTGCATTCTACAAATATCCAGTCTCCCCGCGCCAAACGAGAATTGCATTCGCTATTGTCAGGTTGGTTCGGTTAATCAAACTGTTCGTCGCATCAGGCAGGCGTAATCGTCCTTGACCCATTGGTGTGTCATGTCGGTAGACGATCTGGCCTTGTCGAATCTTCATGCTCCTCACAAGTAATAGCCGTCTGCAACAAAGCAACAAAGTAAACAAGTTAGTCTTTGCTTTGAGCTCTAGTCTGACAGTCACGAATGTTCATCTCCTAATTCTTATTCTATTTTTTGGGCGGTGGTAGATGAAAAATACATGTGGGGAAAATATGAGTAAAATTTCGTGAAATGAAACAAGTCTATGGTGAGAGGATTTGCCAGTACCTATGACCACAATACCATGGCTGATTTGGCTTTCATATGTAGGACTGTCTGACGCAAGCGTGATTTCATGCTACGCTGCCATAAATGCTGGGTGTAGTGCGTTCCCTCTTCACGTACGCCACACAGAGGTATTAGACATTTAATACACGAGTCTGTCCTCACCAATGGGCACGGACTTTCCCACCTTCCTATTGAAGGTGGTAGTCTAGTGGCTAGCAGGATGATGTATACAACTATAGTCATATTGACTTAAAGGCCCAGTTTGTCACTCAACAACCACCGACAATCTACACTACGGTGGGAGCTGAAAAACAACGAGAGGGAACATGATTCCATCTCAAAACAACACATCTCTGTGACCAAACAACGTATTATTCAACAACAACGGTAAGGCTATGGCTGTGTTGGCTTAAATTAGCAGGAATGTTGGACTCTGGGATAAACAGGACGGTAACATTGACTACTTTGGCCAAGTGTCCAGTGTGTGTGACTAACCATATTTGCTCCTCATTGATGAGACTTCTTAGTTCAGTGATTGGTGCACGGGAGAACCTCCAAATAAGACAACCTCTATAAAGAGACCACCTCTAAACTAAATCACTTCCTGTTGTGTCAAACCTTTATAAATAGACGACTGTGTGAACATACAATAAGGAGAACCTCTCGATATTGAGTCCGCTTGAGGTCAGTCGTCAGGTGGCCCTAATGGAGAGATTCTACTGTATCTATTATTACACCCTGTGTAAGGTATGGGATGCCTTGGAATCATTTACAGCAATTGACACACTTTCATATAATAATTGGTAAGAATTGCATGGGTCATTGTGTAGTATAGGCAGATAGGTGGTGGTACATGTACATGTAGGTCTGTAGCGTGTTTTCTTTTTCATGTGACACTTCTATTGTAGAATCGCAGGAGTCCTGAGTCCCTGACACCCCATGTTTGTTGAAATAAGGAATTTACAAAAGTTCCAAGTATACCACATATATTCGGCTTCACATAAGGTGAGGATGGCATTTTTTTAAGCTGGGAAGGGGTACCGAAGAGCCTATGTGTATGATTACGTTATCAGACAACTGTATGAAAATCATTACTAAAATTGCAATGTTTAGAGTTGTGCTTGAAAATAACAAGAAATAGGTGTTACCATCATTGTCGAAGCTGCCAAGTGCATCAAACATCCTTTTGAAACTGCTACTGCTGCTCCCGCTACCCCTCTTGCCGAACCTGAAACCCAGTCCAACTTTAGGCGACGTAATTGTCATAGTTAGGTTTCCAATCGGGCTGTCATATTATATAGTCTCCTAGCAGTAATCTTTCTGCAACCTAATGCTATTGCTTTTTGACGATATACTTTATGATACTCGACTTCAACAAAAGAAATAGCACAGATTAGTAATTTAACTAATCTGTGGAAATAGCATGAATGAAATCAGTATACTATGTCCTTAAGTAGGCTGGTATGCTTATTTTCATTGAAACATTGAAGAAACATATATATACATGTGCAGTAGACAACTTAAAAAATATTTTTCAAATGCGATACTTAATGTAATGATATACAATGATATATAGATATAAAACTACTATATCAAGCTATATCATGATGTATCATGATGTATGCCACTCGATGGAGCAAGTATCATGAACATCAAGTCCCAACCGAATCCACCGAATGGCATATACAGGGTGTGGAATAATTATCATCACTATAGACTAGAAGTCCGGTCACAACGTCCGTTTCCATTGCGGCTGTCAGTTTCTGCCATGGACGGACAATAGTATGCAATTGGAGTGGGTGTTGGCACTGGCTCTGAACTAAAACTACATTGGTACTTGTCCATACGGACACCTCTGTAGTTTGGTCACCTGCACACGTGTCTTTTCTCTAAATATAATTATATCATGATCATGATAATAGCACGAACGTTTGTGTATATTGGACAGCTGCCTTGTGAGGACACATTGACTCCCTTGAATATCTGTCCACATAAGGCAGGTTCCACTGTACTTCCGTGTAAGACAATTGTGTAGTATAACATCTAATGAAGACCACCTCTATAGAGAGACAATATAAAGAGACCACCCCTCTACTGAGGCTACTCGAGGCCACCTCACTTGCGCTCTTGATAGCAAGGTTACACTGTATGTATGTACACTCAGACTTTAATTCAGTTCCCAAGTAACCTTGTAATTATGCCGGGTGATTGGCTCACTCGAGGCGAGGAATATAGATGAATAGGGAATTAGGGATGAGTCTGAACAGCAATCACCGTTGGACATGTATGTCTCAAGGTGAATCGTCCATTCCAGATGTTCCAATCACAAACTGGCTGTCTAAATGTTAACCCATAGTCATCTACTTGGGGACTCATTGTTCAAGTCACAGGTCATTGACAAAAGATATTGAACAATGCATATATGTGTCCAGTGGGAATAGAGATTCCAATGGACTGATGATGAGGTATGAGTTTGAACAGAAATTACCTTTGAAAATGTACGGCTCAAGGCGAATAGTGTACCCTAGATCTTCAAACCATGAACTAGCTGTCGAAGTTTCAAACATGGCTGAGTATTTGCTTCTTGAACTAGCTGTGTAAGTTTTCAGCATGGCTGAGAAAGTTGCTTCTTTTTAGGAAAATGACAAAGTATGCGATTCCTCTGACACATGCACCCCATTCGCTGATCCATAGTAGTTGTGGGGGACCGGTACAGCAAAGACGTGACACGCCCCCCCCGCACACACACACTTGCGCTGCGCACACGACATGCACACACACACCCCCCCCCACACACACACACACACACACACACACACACACACACACACACACACACACACACACACACACACACACACACACACACACACACACACACACACACACACACACACACACACACACACACACACACACACACACACACACACACACACACACACACACACACACACACACACACACACACACACACACACACACACACACACACAAAAGGGGAAATAAAAGAAAAAACAAAGAAAAATAATTGATAATGGCCTTTGTGCAACTTAACAAGCTTTCGTCCACCATGAAATCCATTGGTTGCAATTCCCATTTCAGAAAACCAGAATATGGTACTGTTGTTCTTCAAATGGTTCAAATACCCAAGTAGCAAAACTGCATCATGCCTAGAGGCATTTTGCTATCAGTTGTTGCATCGAATATTCGGTTCACAAATAGTAGGTCATAAATCCAAGTATCTGAGTTTTTATGCCCTAAGGCCCCACATAACTTTTCCTCAAAATATGGAAACGCAACCACATACACGATGTCACCAACCCCAATATGCAAAAGTAAGTTTGCTCAACACTCACCGCGGCCATCCCACTATTATGTAGCAACATATTCATCGTCGTACACCGAGCGCCTGGGTGCTATATTTCAACTATTGCGGGTACTTGCATACCTTATTACATTAACATTCACTGATCTGACCGATACCTATTTAATGTGTTGGTGGAACGGTTATTTTAGGATACGGGTACTCCATAATCACTGAGGGCAACTAGATTATAAAAAAAGAAATATTGACACCCTCTAGCATACAATAATGTATTTGTATATTAAATGTGGATTTAGAATACCCGTGCTCAACACCCACAACCAGAGTGGACAATGACCCAATAAAACTCACCGGGGCCGTCCCACTATGGCGAAGTACTCATTGAGCGCCTTAAGGTAGTCCTTGAGTTCTTGGGGGTTCTTGAACACCTCTGGACGCGCCGGCGGACCATGCATCTCCTGGCCGGAAGTGACGTCAGCAGCCAGCAACAAAATGGCGGCCGCGCACGCGCACAGCAGCACCACCGGCTTCATACCTGCAGACGACAATTCAGTTCCGTCAAGTTTTTAGTGTGGGGTTGTGTTTTTTTCTTTTTTTAATTTTTTGGTGTATGGGGGTTTGTTTTTTGTTTGTTGTGCGTTTGTTTGTTTGTTTTTGTTGTTGTTTTGCTTTAGTTTGCTTTGGTTACCATATCTGGTGGTGCAGCAACAGATAGTGGTGTTTTTGGTGGGTTTTTTGCTTGTGTTGGCTTTTTTCAACTGGCTTCGTATATGAAGTTTTAAGCTGGTAAAGTTCGGATTAGTAAGTTTTGTTACTTTCGAAAGGCTCTCGCTCGCACTTAAACTACATATTTTCCCCCAATATACCAAATCATTGACAACATTGACACTACACATTATGGGCCCTATCATCAGAAACTCAGGGAGGCGGGTATGTATGCTACTATGATTTACAACAATCTTATTATATAATGTGTATGGTATAGTGTTTGTAAACCATAGTAGTATACTTACCTCCTCCTCTTCATGTCCTTCCCATGATGCAGGGACCTATGCTACCCACTGTCATTATTTCCCCATAATCTTTAATACAGTACATGAAGCGTTTACCGCTTTACCGCTCGTAACCTATTCTGTCTCTACATGTATGCCACTTCTTGATTGTCATAGTTTCAATAACAGTGAATCTGGTTTGAAACATATCCCTCAAAGGACGTTTCATCGCCCTTCACTGTAACTTCATCAGCAGTAATGAAATGGTTTTCAGTTTCCCCACGATACAGAGTAAACGATATGGCACCAACACGACTTCAGCGAATCCCTATGGTGTAGTTGGTGTAAAAACTTAGGCTACCTAAGTAGGATTGAGTTGGAAGAAGAAGTTGGTAGTGCTGGTGAAATGACCGTGATAGGTGGTGAAGCGTTGGGAAAGTAAAATATTCCAAACATTTGATTGAGTGTCAAAAAACAATTCTGATCATCTGTCTCACAACTTGTTTCCACCGCCAACTTGTACCTATATTTACAAGTGAAGTATGCGTCTTATTTTGAAATTAGTTTGCTCAACACTCATCTTAAAACAACTCAATGTTCTATATCATAATTATTGAGCTACATCACGTCTACCACTTTGGGTTAGCTTTTCAGCACGCTAGTATGATCTACACTGCGGAAAACTGATGCTATTCACAAAGTTTGTAAGTTTATTTTCTTCTGATCATCCCAGTAACTATTTAATTTTTCTAACAATTGAAGCATTTATTTTAAGTTTTTTTGTTCTTATCTAATACATAAAACCTAACGCCCCTTTTCATATTACTTAACCAACAGTTTACATCATCACTGTAAAAAAAATGTTCCAATGAAACACAACTCTCACTTACCAGACGATTAGCGATATAATACAAATTCCTAAACCAACAGCAGACGTCGTAGTCACAATAATCCAAGAAAGTGCAACTTTGGAAAGTGCTTCACAAGTGAAAGGTGCCTTCAAATGGATCTACTTAAATACTCCCCCCAGTGCCACTCCTCCCGCCAATCCAATCCCAGAACTACCTATTAAAGAATGACGCAGACGGACCTAATTCACACTCCGCGCAGACGAGAGATATTGTCCAGCGTAATTGCCACTGCGTGTGACGTAGTAAACGTACCCGCTCCAACGAAACAGTCCAAGGCGGGGTGTGGGCAGGACAATCCCATGGCCTTCTCAGGGTGAAAGGGGGCTTCACGTCCAGCTGGTGGGAAGGGACAATGGTCGCGAGGCCCCTTGCCAAGGGCATGGCCTCCCGCCTGTTTTGTCTGGAAGTTTCCTCGGCCACGGGCGTGTCGTCTGCTGCTGATGGCTTAATGGTTTGCCCGTTGTAACGGTTACATAATAAGGTCATTGTTGGTATTATTGTTAGTGCAGGCTTTGTATAAGTGGCTTGCATTGTTTGTTCTTTGAACGTGGCAACTTCTGTATCTGTGGTTTTGGGAGGGTGTGGATTTGTTTTGGTGGTGAATGCGTTGTTGCATGTTTTCTGCACATGGCTCTGCGTGTAATTGCTTCTTCTCAGCATTTTATCTTGAAGAACTCACAAACAGTTCACAAACAGTTTTCAGAAAATGGGGGCACCATTGAACAATTCGACGAGATGCACAAATGTGCGGGGTGATGTCAAAATTCTATCTCGAGTGTCATTTTGGTTTTTGTTTATTCTTGTTACATCTGTGTGGTAGTGCACCGCGGGCTCTGCCACTTCCTTAAGTCTGCACATTTCGGCTAGAAGCCCCATTGCTGCGGGCCGCCCATCCATCGGGCTTACAGTTTGAGCTATAGCTAGCTCTCAAGTTTACCATTCAACTTGCCAATAGACACCAGCCAGTGCCTTTTTCATATGGACCACAACGCTTCATGATTTTGGGTCCATTATGGCTATTATTTGTCACCACTGACGCTGTTCATACAAAGTGGGCATACAGTAATCATCATTACATACGTGCTCGATCGTATCACGTCTGTTCGTGGCTTTGCATTTCGGCGTACACGAGGCCTAATATTCATCCCCGGCTATTCCATGAAGGTTTCCAATGTCAATAGGTTCAATCTGCTCATGCTGACCTATGATGGGATCTGGATGTCCTATAAGGATTACAAGTGAGCAATTATAATATTGTTAATGCAAATGAAGTTACAGTCATGTAGTCGCAGATTTATGTTTTACAGTACATTATGGCTTTTGTTTGGTATATAAAGCGAGGGGCACATTCCACTTTGCGGCTGTGGTCACCGCAAGGCGTGTTGAGGTCTGCGGCGTCTACGGCGTTTTCCGCATGCAGTGACAAAAGTACAGTTGTGGGCACATACGCACGGGCTCCGTACGTTATAGGTGCGTCGGCACTGGGAATGATTTTTATTGAGGTGGCCGTGAGTTCAACATGCATCAAACGTGCGTTACGTTATACGCACCGTGTGCTTACTAAAGTGCGGCATTCTTACGTGGATGGTACAGAGAACGCACGACACCAGTGCTGTATTTGTGCCGACACCGTGCGTCTCAACCTCCAAATCGAGGCTCCTTGGAAAGCAATTCGTCCGTCTCGCTGAAAGAGGGCGTTATGAATCCCTGTTGGAGGTTGCGTGCGTCTAAATCCGCTGTGATTATGTCACGATTGGCGTAAGGTCTCCGCACTGCGCATGCTTCCTTCCGGTGGTCGTAGAAGTGGCATGCCAAAATTCTTCTGCGGCCACCGTACTGCCTTAAAAAAAACGTACGTTTGCGGCACTGCATACGCACGGGTCCTCACGTTTTCTATGCGTTTTTGGTCGTAGACTGGCTGTAGACCCACCTTGCGGTGGAATGTGCCCCTCGCTTTAAGCTTCATTCATTCTTGAAACGTACGCTATAAGTCTCGAAATTTTAGCCACCCCTCCCCGATTATCTACTCGAAATGTATTAAGAACACGTATTTTGGTCGCCTTTAGGTCCATTATCCACAATTGTGCGGCAGCACCAGTTTGACTCTGTTCGCCGAAGAGAGATAAGATACGTAGACTACACCAAAGATAAGATAAGTACACATTTTAAAGGGTACAGTTATCTTGGCATCTACACTTGCTCTCTGACAATGAAGACTTCAATGTTTTTCTCCTTTGCTGGCTGCTTTCTAGTAGTCAGTGTGAGTGCTGTGGAAGTAGGTATTATTTGTTATATAGTCTTGCTCTTTTTCCTAGTATTGGTTTCTTTTTGCATTCACTAACATCTTCCACATTCCTTATATATTTTCAGTTTAAGGGCCAGTCATTAACAGACTGATGGGGGTCGGTCAAAATAGGCGGGGGTCAGTAGATCAGCAATGTGAACTGATCAAAATAATGGATTCTTTCCCCATAATCCAGCCTTATATGAAGTTTCAGGCTCAAGGTGACATCGGCCAAACTATCCGAGAATGGGTGAAAAAGGAGATTTCTCTCCTAAGGCAAGAGAAGGACTTGGAGATTAGTGAACTCAGACAAGAGAAGGACTTGGAGATCAGTGAACTCAGGCAAGAGAAGGACTTGGAGATCAGTGAACTCAGGCAAGAGATCAAAGAATTAAAAACTGGACAACCAACTGGTAGTATTTTTTATATTATACTGCTGAATCAAGACATTCTATATAATCATGATGAGTTCAGGAATGCTGCATATGTCATATATTTCCCTTTCATATATGTATTGCTATAAATTATATTGATTCAACATATGTTTACAAACTGCCAATACAATCTAGTTTGACTTTGTTCGCCGAAGAGAGATAAGATACGTAGACTACACCAAAGATAAGATAAGACGTCGTCGTCGTCGTCGTCGCCGTCGTTTAAAAAAGACAAATTCATAGTATAAATATTAGATTGTTAAATGTTAATAGGCCTACTGATTCCAGCTACATTTACCATTACAGCATACAATGATTTTGCTGCATTCTCGGTTACCCGCAGAAATAGCAACCAGCCTATGAGCGCCGGAGACAAAGCTGAATACAACTATGTCATCACTAACATCAAAGGAGGCTACAGCACAAGCAGGTATCTTCATATTTTGTTTTAAAAGTCAAACAACATCACCATCATCGCTGTCACACATAGTTTGCCCGAATCCCTGTTATATCAAGTGCCAATCTATGTTTCTATGTGTGTGCATTACATCATTCTTTTAAATATTTATCGATATTAATATGTAAGCTAGGTATTCAATTTATACAAGGTACACCAACATGTGAGTTGCTTATTGGGTCGCTTCAGCAGCTGAAGCAAAAGCCTTGTCTTTCATTCGTTTATAACTATGTATGTACTAGTATGTATGTTTGTCTCTGGACAATCTAGAGCGTTTACCGATGAACTGATGTTGTTCAAACTTTACACAACTTTGACGTATGACGCGACACCAAAGTGATTCTATTTTGGGCACTTTGTCAAATAAAGTGTGCATTCCAAAGGGCTATTTATAGCAGTTTACTATTATTCAATACATTCTTAAATAACCAACAAAATAAAATCAAAAATACAAGGCTACCAGCAATAGTCTAGCATGGTGCTGTTGGCTGCTGCAAAAAAACGTAGTTCCGCCTCTGCCACCGAGCGGCGCTGCAATCGTCTGGGGTAAAAGCAACCTCCAACAGGGAATCATAACGTCCTCTTTCAGCGAGACGGACGGATTGCTTTCCTAGGAGCCTCGATTTGGAGGTTGGGGGGGTAAAAGTTGCGCAATTCGCCTTATAAGGGAACCGACCAAGAAAGTCCGACTTTTGAGGTGTATTTTCTGTTATTCCAAAACCGTCGTGTATTAATAACAAAGCCCTTAAGTATCTATGCATCTGAGCATTTTTCTCAAATACGTGTCATAATTAGAATAATTTGATTTAAGTAACATACTTATCTGACCTGCCGGTGTGCCTTTTAGCTAGATTTATAACGCCTACGTACCAATATTACGTTCGACGTTTGAAAAAATATATGATGTAAATATATTGACGATGAGTCGACATTGATATAGTGACACTGTACTCTCTCTGAGTACTTTAAATACAATATAACATATACGGTAATGTGTTTCAGGATACTCTTTCTATTTTGCACTTACCTTTTTATATTTCAATTTCAACATTTAGTTATTATTTAGTTTTACTGTTAATCAAGTTGAACTGTTAAAGTTGACAATGGCAGTTATGAACACCCGTTACAACGACGAATTTTAGTTCTGCATACCGGGCGGCGCTGCAGTCACGCAACATTCATGGGTAAATTTTCAAAACAATGACCTCAAAATTCGTGTATATTAGTCGTTTGAAATGGTATTGAATGTGCTCTATGTTCATAAAAATGTTTTGAATGAAAACAGAGAAATGTTCGGAACTTCTCTAGTTTTCAAAAATGATATGAACATTTTAGACCAATTGCATTTAATGAGCTTTGTCCAGATTTCCAGGTTTTGAAATTTTTTCCCTCACGCTGCAAACCACGGCCGATTTTGACAGTCAATGCGTTTGACAAGACGTTGTTGTAATAAATGTCAGAGACTGCCATTTCAACTTTAACAGTTGCGTTGATTAACAGTAAAACTAAATAACGTAAATGTTGAAATTGAAATATATATTCCATTGATAAAGTCCATATTTTGAAACACATTATTGACATATTGTATTCAACATGCTCAGAGAGTACAGTGTCACTATATCAATGTCGACTCATCGTCAATATATTTACATCAGCTATGTTTAGAATGCATCTGCAAACGAATGCCGAGAACATAGATGTCGGACGAATAACATCGAATAAGTGCCCAATGGATTGCAAAAACAGCAATGTCTAGTGCGACTTTGTGCTCATATGAGCTATAAAGCATTTTTTGGTCTAGCTCATTTTATTATGGTTCTTTATACTATTTCCTGTTTAATACTTATAGTCAGCATTATATTTTCAGCCATGAGTTTGTGGCGCCTAGCTCAGGCACATACGTGTTCGGATACACTGTTGCGGCTGGTTCCAGTGCCTGTTGGCTTTCTCTCCATAAGAATGACGACCCTGACGCCTATGTTGAAGCATTCGGTGTGGATAATAGAAATGGTAAACGACATGGTAAGTGTAAAATTCTGTTTTAGGTGTTTTGGTTAACTCTTCAGTTATGATCATTACTGTTTATTTATTTATGTATCAAGTTAGTGCTAACAAATGATGTATTTCATTTATTATTATACACGGTATAAATGAAGACCTATGATATCTATGGGCAAAGCAATCAGACTTAAGTTATTCTTAAGTTAAGATAGTGCAAGCCAAAAATGTATTCTAAGTGTGTAATTTAAAATAAAAATGTATCTTACTGAATTAGATAAAAGGAAATTATTAGTGGGTTTTGAATTAATACCTATGAAGGACTTGGCAACATGCCCATGTTGGCTTCGATGTTAAGTGAAACCCCACGCTGCTAAAACAACTGAAAGTCTTGATAGTCTTCAGTCTTGATAGTTTGTTGATTTGGGGGGAAATGGGGTGGGGGATTCGCACCCAGGATAAAAAGATTACATAAAAATGATATAATATGAATTATGAATTAATATACTGATTAAAATAATGATTAGTTCACCTATTTCTAAAGTTGTATAAAATATTTATCCATTTATTAGTAGTTATTGAACCATAAATACATATAAAAGATCTTATTTCTTTCAGGTAATTATAACTAAGCTAAATTCCCGATTAATTGCGTCAAAAACAAATATAAGGCACATGAAATTGATTGGGGTTCATAACAATCTAACGTGAGTAATTTCAACTTACGAAAAATGAATTATCCTGTTAAAATAAGTCACTACCCTCACCATATTCCACTTAAGGTAGCAACATGGCTGTTCTGGAGTTGAACACTGGAGACCGGGTTTCCCTCAAGACTGATAGAGCATGTACCTTGGATGGCACCGAATGGAAAACCACAAGCTTCAATGGATTCCAAATTATGTAAACACGTGTGTGTGCTGTTATATTGTACAGTAACAATAAAATTAACGTGGATTTAAATATAATTATTATTCTTGTGTTGTACCACACACTAACAGCAGATTTAAAATACAGCAAAACTATATTTGGGGGCTTTAATTTTATGTGGATTTACATGAAATGTGTTGAACTTTACAATTTCATGCATCACATATTATTTCATTCCAAAACTGTTTATCCTACTTTACAAGTTATAAATGCAAAATATTCAATGTACTCATTATAACGCAGACTGAACCGGGTCCTGCTGGTCTATAATATATGCCCAGCTTTCTTCACAACACCTCATCAGTTTACGAGCCTCTACATCTCATCGATGGAGAGGTGGCGCGGTAGTCTTTTCATTTATGCAATATGCACCAAGTAGTCTCAGCGTAGGGCCCTCCTATAGCATTCTCTATTTCGCACATATTCCCTTATTCAGTCGTTCCATTCAGTTGATAGACGATAGCTTGTTGTGGCAAGATGTGTGTGTATATATATAGCATTATAGACCCGGTTTGAATATTGGAGGCTGCACTGTGATCCACTGTATCTGCATGAATTTTTTATACTAGGATTTCGGGAATTATTTGGAAACCCTATAATATCATAGATCTAATGATGGCTGCCTTGAAGACATAACTGCATCCATTGACTATGCAGACAATCTTCCTAATATTGGCAAGAGTGGCAAGTGATACCTTCCTATTTGAATGGATGCCGTCCAGTAAGTTTGTCAGCGATGACGTCAGTATTAAAATTGAGTATGCTCTGGAGCATGGGTCCCTGCATCATGGGAGGGTGTGTGTGACATTATGTATTTTGATTTACAAACACTATACACGTACCATACAAATTACTACAAAGGTCAGTATAATAGTAATAATGTGTATGATATAATGTTTGTAAATCATACTGGCCGTTCACAATTCTTTCACTATAGAAGGTTTCATTCGAATGTGCGTTATATAAGCGTCAGTCGTTAACCAAAGCCATTCCTAATCAAACTATAGACCATCCCCTAATATACCAATACAAATTAGTCACCAGAAAATACACACCTTCACCTTTTCTTACATTTTTCTTACATTTCGCGATCTAGTGAAAACAGTACCGAACGATTTACGTACGCTTGCAAAGACTTTATTATACGAAACCCGTTCCTTCTTCTTCCTGTTTCGACCGTCTCTTCTGTGTAGACGTTCCCTGTGTGACTTGCATCCGAACTTATTCCGTCCCCGAACCCATGGGTTTCCTTTCGAAGGTTCATTCGTGAATGCACAAGAGACACAGGTTTGTTTGGCAGGTTAGGTAACCAGCTGAGCCAAGGGTAATGGAGGGATCACACTAGCTATAGTTTTCAAACTAGACGAGTTCTTTTACGTGCAGAGGTGTGGCTCTCCTCTACACGGGACACGCCTTTTAACGAGGCTTCCGAACCTCCTTTGATGGTTCCATTCCATGAGACGTCATTTATTAGAGACTAGTCTACACTTCCAAGAACTGAGCGCACAACACTGTT
>CM032665.1:39716239-39732556 GCA_019095985.1 Streblospio benedicti
ATATCAAATATAACTTTCAAGCATTGTATTAGCTTTGAATTTACTCTAAGCCTAAGGTGCAGTCAAATGCAGTTGAAACTTTCTGACATGCATTTTCATTGATTGAAGCCTTCAATGAAGGCATTTGACACATTGAAATTTAAAATACAGAATATATACAAATGGCGGACTACTGTCAAACACGTAAACCTTTAAACAGCCTTTACTCTTTTCAAAAAGTTATAAAACATGTGCCTTTTATTCCTGTGTACTCGTCAAATTAATCAAAATTCCAAATTTCCGTACTGACCGATAATACAAGGTTCTGGTTAAAAACAAAACAACCTCGATTTCATTTCTGTGATCGACCCTGGTGCACATGAAATTTTGCCGGTAAGAAATAACCTAAGATTTCTTAATTATTAAGTAATGATTTTTGTCAAAAATTAGTCACATGTAGCGTCAATTGTTGGGCAATACAAAACGAGGTTGAATTGTGTTCTAAGTGATATTTTCTACGTTTATGGGCAATTTTTCCGTGATCCTACATTCATTTGGAAGATTCCAAGATGGCAGAGGGGTGGAAGGTTCCATTGCCAATACCATGAAGGGGTGGAAGCTATTATTTCAATTAAGTTTATTTAAAATAATTCTTTAACATTTGGTTGTACGCTTGCACTTATTCATAGATTATTAGTCATTATCATTATCTTAACACTTGATATGCTTTTTACTAAATTTTATACTTTTTATGAAAAAATCGATATAGCCTACACTACCTTTACTTATGGAAAATGACAATTTTTAATTTTCATGTAAAAAGTACTTTTAAAGACCCAGGAACCCCAGAGGATACCCCTAGTGATGTTTCAATTATGTTTTAATTAAAAATTATGCAATTTCAGAGAGATCTGATGAGCAGTTCTGGAGAAATGCCAACACCGCACTTAGCCCCTTTTGGCCCTTAGCAGCTTGGTGAAATGTGGTACATAGCTCCTTTTGGCACTAAGAACTCTGGTTGCAGCCACTAGGTGGAGCTGTGCAGCAGCAGCTGACAGCAGCAAATCGCTGCTGCTCTGCTGCTAATACATACTTCTGTACTTCATTCTTTCACTCTTTTCACTTTTCAAATGTTTCTATCAATTCATAATTTTATGTTTACAGAATTTCACAAATCAATCTCCTTGAGAATGGACACCATGTCAGGATCTTCAGAACCCTGGAGAACTTTGCACTGAGGCTGTCATGGTGAAGCCATCATGAAAGATCTATAGTAGACTCTACTAGTATGCAACAGTCTAAAAGCCCATGGGCTTTTTGGTTGGAAAATGATAAATTCAGGGGTGGGCTTTTACATGAATGTGGACATGTATTAACATTGGAATTTCAATATTCTAGATTTTTCCGGAGGTGGCCCTTTACATTAGGAAGAACGCTTGGATGGTTGTATACAGTTTGTGATTAATGAGAACTGTAGAATAGTAGTAATTTCATGCATGACTGAATTCTCAATTCTTATTTTACAGTTTTTAAATGAAAGTAAAAAGTGACAACCATGGGAAAGTCCAGCAAACGAAATAGGAAATCTGAAGTTAGTAAAGAGGTTAGTAGCCTGGTGTTGTCAATGCTTAAATCTTTTAATCTGTAATCTGCTAATCTGAAACCGTAAATGTCAAACAAGAGTTGATTTTTATCGTACTCTGAAGATTGTTTTTGGTGGTTGGAATATTAATGATGATTTTAACAGACCTGATCAACTTACACACTTAAAACAACAGACTTGGCGTTGCTTGTTGCCATGACGAAACTTTTCACTTGAGTAAACTAGGAATTTGTATAGTTCTGAATTTTTATCCTTTATTTTAGAAATGTCAACGTCCTTATGATATGTATTTAGTTTACATAAGGTATCAAGTCACAGAGACCATGGAGACAAAAAGAGCTGGATAATTGCTGTAGAGGTCATGCTTTCTTTTTGCAGAGTACACCAGTTCGAAATGGAGGAGATAGTGACTATGATGTTCCACAGAAGAAAAAGAAAAAGGTAAGATGTCATGACATGACCTAAGAATCAAATAGTCAACAGTAATTTAGTTGTCTCAAACTTCAAACTGGATTATACATGCATGCCAAAATGTAGTCTAAGGTAGTATCTGTTTTGGTCATTAAGCAATAAGACAATTTATATATTGCACAAAACACTATTATTGATGCGATATTAGTTCAGAAGAACTAGTGAACATTTGCTATCAAAGTTTAAGTACATCAGGTTTCATGCATAAAACTACATTGTTGAGGTGTGTGTTGAGCATATTCATTCCGAACATAATACACATAATACACGCTCCTGCTTGGTGTCTGCGCAGTAAAGTAGGTATAAATCGAGCTTCTGAGCGTTCTTGTGAGTACTCGTGTCCTACGGTTGTAATGTACTGTATGCTACCCAAGGAGTTGAATATGGAAATATTGTTATAAGGATGCACATGTTTCATCGTGCTTTCAAACTTCTTAAAGGTGTGAATTAGTACTGATTTACATTTAACTTTTGCAGGCCGTTAAAAGCTCCTCAGAGCTAGCAGAAGATTTGGGAATCGAGGATGTGGAACTTGAATACTCTGATGCAGACTTCCAAAACCTAACCACATTCAGCCTTTACGTCCGTCTTTTTAGGCCTCAGATCGCAGCGGTAAGCTTTTCATCTGTTTTGTATCTTATATCCCAAAACTATAGCCCGCTCATTGTTCTAATTGAGGAAAGATGATCAAAAAGTCTCAATGGATTAGGTTAAAGATGACTAAAAGATGGCACCCACTGCATTCCCTAAAGAGAAACACCAGTCATGGCCAAATGGTTATTGGATAATTATTGATAAAGGGCTAGACTTTGGAAGCATAAGAACACCAAAGCCAATTTGAGTCTACAGGTGCATTGAAGCTGCAAGAAGGTTCCATATACATTCAGTTGTGAGCACGAATAAGTGAGCATACTCAACAACCACCAGGGATCAGCTGCTCAGCCTGTATGAGTCTAATCCACCACGGCAGCCATATTGCTGAGTCTGCAGCCATATTAGCTAGCCTTGCTGTGAGGCACTTTGGCTTGCATCAATTCTTAATTTTCAAAGAGTTAGCTAGCCTTGTTGCAAGGTGCTTTGACTTAAAGCACATTAAATTTCGGTTCTTAAAGAGTTTGTTTCATTTATTTTGTTGAAGAAAAACATTGTGAATTTTATTTATGGCATAGTGTTATTTATATACTCAGGTATAAATATGAACCTGCTGTCATTTTTAAGACTATCTGAAGGCTTATTAAGCCAAGTATTATGTGTGAGATATAAATTCACAGTACCTTCTTAAGAATGTACTAGAGTACTCAAATATGTTTATATTGTTTCCAATTTTAAATTTCGCCTTTTGTTAATATGCAAATATCAAAATAACATTGAATTAAGAAAATACATCCATAAACTGTATGTTGTAAGAAGTACATTGAATAGATTAGAATAGATTAAATTTAAAACTAGATTAGAATTGAATATACATGTACATATACATGTAGTCATCAGATTGGTCATTGCATTTGTGATAACTTGTTTCCATTTCCAGGCCAACCCTAAGATCTCGTCATCCAAGATGTCTCAATTGCTGGAGGCCAAGTGGCGGGAGTTCCAGGAGTTGAACCCGGGAGAGAATGAGGAAGAGGAGGATGGGGACAGTCCAGAGGAGGAGGAGGAAGGAAAAAACGGTCAGTACGCTCAAAGTACAGTAGAACCTCTCTATTAGGACCACCTTTGGGACAATTCTTAGGTGGTCTCAATGGAGAGGTGGTCTCTATATAGAGGTTAATTTTGGTAGCTTTATTAAGGTTGGGGACCGTGAAAAGTAGTCTTATTATAGAGGTGGTCTTAATTGGAGGTTCTACTATAACACATTTTGGGGGGCAAATACAGTAGAAACGCTTATCACGAAGCTGTAAGGATAGCAGTCAAATGTTCAAGATGCCAATATTCAAGAAGATGACCAACTGTTATAACTTTATAATGTAGTTCAGCTGCTGTGCTTGTACAGAAATGAAATAAAACTAACCCTGAGATAAAAAATATTCAGATAAGGCTTACAGTTTCCACTGTATTTACATAAAACCGGTTAACAGGGTTTAATCAATTCCCATCAGCTGCTGAATCAGTTCTCTGCATTATGAGATAATTCCCCAATTTATCCATATGGTGTCAGTTTTTGCTTCTTCAAAAGTCAACTTTATCCTCTATTTTGGACTGGCCTTAATGGCCTGCAATCTTTCCTTTCATACACTTATAACCTCAGTCATTGTAATGTTCAAATTCCAGATCTTACAATCTTGCATTTCGTGTTTCATTGTAACATTCATTGAATGTTTTGTAAAACTATTGCGTTTTCCTTCCAGAAGAGAGTGATGTAGAAGACACCCCTCCGCCTGCTCACCGTTCATCGAAAGGACGAGTCCGGAAAGCGAATCCCAAGTACAAGAAGGCAGACAGTGACGATCAAGACTCCACCGAGGCGGAAACGCACTCAGGCAAAAAAACACGGACTAAAGCGAGCATTGTGAAAAAGATTGCTGAAAAACGAGGGGTTACCATGCCGAGAGTGACGGCAGATTTTGACGATGATGACGATACGGAAATTAGTGAGCAGGAATCGTCTGCTAAAAAGAGCTCTAGAAGTTCTAGAGGCAAACGACAGGATAATAACTCAGACTCGGATGGGGCGGGGTCTTCTAGACGGAAAAAGTCGTCTAGTAAAAAGGATAAGAGCAGAAAGCGTGGTTCCAATAGGAGCACGCCAGTTGTGAGTGGTGTGGAAAGTGACAATGATGAGGATGGGGAGGAGGAACCAGAGGAGGAGGAGGAGACGCCCAAACGGAGAAGTACGGGCTTGCTGAAGATTAAATTGTCATTGCCATCGTCAAATCGGAAAAGTGCCAGGGAGAGGAAAAAGGCCACGGTGAGTGTAGCAACGTTGAAATAATGTGCAAGACTTTTAGTTTTCTGACAATAGTAGTTGGGTTCTTCTCCGAAAGCATTTCTGGCAACTAATATTTGTTCTTTATTATTGGAGTTTTATTGTGTGTGAAATGTGCCGTAGTGTTAACTAGTAAAAAGTTAATGTTAGACTTAGAAGTTTCGTGTGTAGTACTGTGTATGTACGTACAGTGCACACATGTTTAACTCTTTTTTTTAGCTCACCTGTCGGAGACATGGTGAGCTTTTCATATTCATATTCATATTTCACAATTCATATTTGCACAATAGTTTCTTTTTTTTTTTCATTCAATTTTGATCAAAGTTGCACACAATGTGTATGCCTATATGGTCATCATTCCCATCATCATATCTCACGGCTATATACATAGTACAGTAGAACCTCTATTCAGACCACCAGTGGGACTGAGCTCAAGTGGTCTCAGTAGAGAGGTGGTCTCTACAAGGAGGTTCATTTCGGTCACTTTATGAACATTTGGAACCATGAAAAATGGTCCTACTACAGGGGTGGTCTCAATATAGAGGTGGTCTCAATTGGAGGTTCTACTGTATAGCCGTGACACAATCATTGTTAATATCCAAGTATGATATAATAATATATATCAAGTCTCTGTACAATTACAATCAAGACAGTACAGTTACAAATATGAAGAACTATAACATGACAATTAAGATAAAATAGTGTTTGAAATGTGAGGGATCTAAGACCCCCATGGTCCTCTTGTTGATAAATGAGTTTTATTGGACATTATGAGCGGTATTAGTAAAAAATGCATATTTAGTGTATTAAAGAATTCTTTCCCGTTCTTTAATGTTTTATTGTTCATTATAAACAAATGTTTTGGTCAAGGAATTTTTAATCTTAATATGGAATTTTAACACCTGTTTTTTTTCTTCTACTTTATATAATGTATGCTTGGTGTTTTGCACTTGTGTTTTACACTTGTTTTTTTTTTACACCAATTTGCACCTGATTTAGGTGGATAACGATGTCGAGAAATTCTTCGAAGAAAGCGACGATGGCAGCAGCAAAAAGAAGCCCGCAGACTCTGTAAGTGACTGCCGACTTACAAATACTCCATGGGGAGTGTTCAGTGTTCTTTGACAATTCCAAATTCAGTCAATTTGCAAATAAATAACGACAAAGTTTGCCAATTTGGATTAACTACGTTTTTGATCAAGTGTGTAAAGTTGTCAATTGGAAATTGCATATTGACTGCAAATTTCTTCACAAATGTTTTGTGAGTTGATAGCCCGTGCAAGATTTTTTTTTTTTTTTACTCTGTAAATTCTAACCTCTCTTTCCAGGATGATGACTTTGAAATGGACTCGGCTGACGAGCGTAAATCCAAGCGACGGTCGACCAACAAACGGACATCATCAAAACGGTCGCGGAATAATGACTCGGTCAGAAATCACACAGTACTTTAATGTTGTATTGTTTTCTAATAACTGTTCTAATCTAAATTGGGCACTTACAGCCAAAAGTATTTAATTCATTTTGATGAAATTTTGACTGTTTAACTTTCATATCCTGTGGCAGTCACTGTGAAAGATTCATGGTGATGAAACAAATATTTCTGACCTAGTTTTCTTTTATAATATAGCTGCATAGTAAAAATCTTAGCTGATAGGCTTTCATTTTATGTGGGCTAGATTGTAATTCAAAGTTATATTTTCCAAATTAGTGTGGTAAAAAGTTTACAACGCCATGAACATTCATGCATGTATATAAAAATGATATGATTTCAATAATTGATAGATTTTCACAACGCTATCACTCCTATGTTTTTTAAAGTTATAGACGGTGGATAGATTGGCTACAACATTATAAATATCATAATTCACCTTTGCTTCTCGCAGGACCTGGAAGTGCTGGACAGTGATGAAGAGAACGATTCGCGCAAGAAGTCAAAGCGCCGGTCAGTGCAGCAGAGCAGGCGTAGCAGGGGTGGTGGCAAGCGCTCGCAGAGGAACTCCGTACGTACAGCTTCATAGCCTTTGAGTTATTTTTTAGTACAGTAGAAACTTGTTATCTTGAATCTGCAGAGAAAACAGAAAAATCTCGAAATACGCCAACATTCTTACTTACATGTTATTCGCTTTGTATTAGCTGGGTATAAATCCTTTAGAGAGAGTATCAGGGTACTGTTCTGGTCTATTGATTCTATAAGCGGCATTACCTGCCTAGGCGCTTACTAAAAAAAGAGCACTGGCAAAAAGTGGCAAAGAGTTTCCAGTTCTAAGAGTTCCAACTTGCAAATGGATTGGTTCGTTTGTCATTTATGCTATCAATGCACATATCGGTGAAAACTTTCTCTAATGGAAAATTATGTCCAGTAAAGTCTAAATCTGAGTGGCAAACTGTCACAAAGAGTATAAACACAACCAATCGCGATTTCTCAGTGATCGTTTTACGTTTCTCCTCAGGACGCTGGCAGCTCAGATGACAGCGACGACGATTCGGACTCTGAAGGCAGCGGTCCGAGTCGCAAGAAGCGGCGTGGTGGCGGCGGCAGCAGCCGGAAGAAAGCCGCCTCACCGCCGCGTATCCCTGGGGAGAGACAGAGCGAGCGGAACCGTGGAGGCGGATCGGAGAAAGGAGGCAAACAGGCCGTATGTGGGGGGCTTTTTTGGTCTTAATTTTCTTCATTTCGAAAATTGGCATTTGTATCAATATTGACAGTGATTTAAGGATAAGAATATTTTATTTCAGTATAAATCGCATGTGAAATATGAAATATGCCATAGATTAGATAAATATGTACAATGTATATGTAAGAGTAACAGCAGAAGTTTAAAATAGGTCATTTAACCACTTTTGCACAATTGTGCTGTCATATAAGATTTGACACAGGCTCTTCTTTTGCTCAAATAACATTAGTGTTTACATTCGCATGTAAGAATGTCATGGGATTCCGTGTTCGGTGGCATCGCAGTATTCTGAAAACCTAGATCTGCCAGTGCTTTTTTGTGAATCTTACTAATCCTGTTGTCATACTCTCATGTGTTTACATAACATTTTACAAATTGAATCAAAGTTTTTCTTTTCTCATATTGTGCAGACTCTGGCAGAAATGACAGATAAGGAGTTTGAGAAGATGCTGAAGGACCAAGAAAAGGAGGAAGAAAGAAACAAGCGACGCAAAGAGAGGAAGAAAACAAAGAAGTGAGTGACAAGCCGTTAGAAAATTACTTTTAGTACCCTGATATTCAATCATAGGATTCTTTTTACAAGTTTACATTATCGCATAGCAAGTACGTCATGACGAATGATGGGTTATTTGCTCAAGTAACAAAAAAAAGTCAGGTTATCCATAAATATTCAAAAGAGTTTGAGCTACACACTTACACAGCCCCCATGACTTCTGTGTATCATCCATATGTGGTAGAGTTCGTACTTTAATTATCAAAACTCACCTTTTCCCCCATAACTTCCTTTGAACGAAACAGATTTCTATAAAAGTGACATCCTCAGGGCTTAACACTAACTTTTTTTTCGTATGCCCAGCAGGGCACGGGATGGTCTAAGTCCATGTGCCCTGATTTCATTTTTATGTGCCCTGAATATATTTAGCTAAACCGCAAATGGCAAAATAAAAAAAAAAAGAAAAAGAAAAAATAGTTCAACTATCAGATCAACATGAAAACTTCATTTATACAATGTATGTTTCACCATAGGGAATACAACATTGTGGATATGATGGTCGAGTTTAGCTAAAATATAATAACTGGTACTTTTTTATGGCGTGCCCATCAGGGCAGAAGAGTCTAAAATTTGATGTGCCCTGACTTAGAATTTATGTGCCCAGGACACCAGGGCACTAGCTAACGTTCAGCCCTGATCCTTTGGTGCATAATTAGTAAGGGTAGTTAGAAATCATAGCTTGATTGTCCATATTCTGATATACAAGTAGCTACGTTGAGTTTTTGTGTATTGTTCAGCATAATTGTAGGAAATGCAGTATTGTATGTCGAAACTGTTACGTTATACGTATATAGAGTCTAACTTACGTAATGTATTCTAAATGGGTCAAAGTTCATAACGTCACATCCAATGTATCTCCTGGTCTAAAGACTATTTGTCAACAAATTCTTAAAATCTGCTATCTTTATAGTGTAAATAATTAAGACAAACTATATGATCTTTTAGGAGCAAGGAGTTCAGCTTCAAGGGCAAGAAGGGAGCGTGGCAGGCTGGCAGCGGCAGCGAGGAGTCGGGGGCGGGTGGGGACAGCGGAGAGGAGTCCGACCACTACTGGTACGCACCGCCGGTTACGTCTTCTCCCTTTTTAGAATGTGAAATCTCTGTAAGTCTAGTTCTAGTTGATGCGAGCAGGGAGCAAACGCCTAGTTCACAGTCAGGTCAGATGACTGGTTTTTTAGGGCTGCCACATGGATAGGCTGGCCACTTTTTTTTCGTAGATTCCGGCTATGTATTCTCAGAATTTAGTGAAAGACTCTTAAATCTCTTTAAAAATCAGCTGAACACAAACCATTGACTAGCGTTTAGAGCTGATTTCTTACGCCTCACAGTTTACGGCATGTGGGTCTGTTTCAGGTATTGCCAGCTGTGTAAGGACGGAGGTGACCTCTTGCTATGTGACGGCTGCCCACGCAGCTATCACCAGAGCTGCCTCAAGATCGAAACTCTGCCCGAGGGAGACTGGAAGTGCCCCGTCTGTGTGAGTAACATACATGTCGCTCTATTGTTGTAGTGCTTCTTAAAAAGAAAGTTTTTCTTAACTTTGATATATAAAGAAACTTTGCATAGCTAATGATTCATGCGCTCTCAGCCCACCGCATTCTCAAAGTCAAATAAGCATACTGCACTTCGGACCACCACAATCATGTGCATAAAAGAGTATTGGTCAATATGTTTTGACCACTCTTGCTACTTTGTCAAAATATACCTCTGTAAATTGATATCTGTTCAACATTTTCGGTCATTCTGAATAAGTATGTGGTGAAGAACCCATGCATTACACGACCTGTATGCTGTAAAACTCGTACTATTCTCTTTCAGAATGGTGAGGAGCTTCCAGAGCTGTCAGAGGAGGAGGGTGACACGGGCCACGACACGAACTGCAAGGAGTGTCGCCGCTCCGGGGAGCTCCTTCTGTGCGACTTCTGTACCTTCTCCTTCCATCTTACGTGCCTCAACCCTGTGCTACAGGTAAAACACAGAAGAAAAGAGCATATTCCTGGATTGACTGAACTGTAGTCATGAAGACAGTGTAGACATTGGTGCTTACACAATTTGACTATGACATTTTCAAACCGCGCAATGTTCCAGAAATTTACTGATGAAAGGAGACAGGCGTTTGATTTAATGAAACATTTGATTTGTAAAATCAATGGATAATCTTAGAGGATAACCATGTCTCGTGATGTAAATTTACATTATAAATCATGCTTATGCGCAGGACACATTTTTATAACTCAAATTTTATACATATCCGAGACTCTGCCGTTATGTTTAAACACGCAAGTCAACACAAAATGTCCGTATTTTCTATTTTTTTGAACCTGCAACACATTCATTCAGATTCAGTTTCAGAAAGTGATGTTAATGTCTTCAGGCAGTTCCGGAAATGCCATATTTTCCGGCGTTTGGAACCTACAACGTATTCGTTCAGATTCAGTTTCAGAAATTGATGTTAATGTCTTCAGGCGGTTCCTGAAGGCGAGTGGAAGTGCCCGCGCTGTGAGTACCTGGAACGCCCGCTCAAGGGCAAGGTGGAGCGCATCCTCACGTGGCGCTGGACCAAGCCGGAGGGAGACGAGGCTGAGGAGGACAAGGACCACCTGGACCACACCACCAGTCCTGTCAAGAAGGTGAGTTTGTTTTTTCCCCCAATAAATACAGTAAAACCTCCAAATAAGACCACTGTAACAAAAGTGACCTGGAAACAAGCACAATGCATCCTGCATTGATTACAACGTACTCGGTACAAGGTCAGTGGGTGCATGTCGGATCAACAGTTGATCAAGGCTAGGCCGAGGCTGCAGGCTAAATATAGCGTCAGGTGTCAGACGTGTGTCTGAAAGCATATAGGCAAGTTAAGAAACTTGTCTCAGTCGTCAAGGGGAATTGGTGTAACAGTTAGCACATTCAACTATGACATATGACCGGTCTGAATCATGGTTGGAAGGTCGTGAGTTCGACTCCACGATTCTCCAATACCTTTACTAGGTATTCAAAAGATGTATCTCACTGACTTTCGTTTCACCACTCTTCTATTGAGACCACCTCTATAATAGGACCACTTTTCACAGTCCCAAACCTCCGTAATGATATCAAAATGGACCTATGTATAGAGACCAGACCACGTCTCTCTTGAGACCACCTAACACTGGTCCCAAAGGTGGTCCTAATACAGATTCCTATTAGTACCAACTTTGGGACCAGTGTTACGACGTGGTCCCAGTAGAGACGTGGTCTCTATAGAGAGGTCCATTTTGGTAGCTTTATGAAGGTTCGGGATTGTGAGAAGTTGTCTTATTATAGAGGTGGCCTCAATATATAGGTGGTCTTAATTGGAGGTCTGCTGTACAGTAGAACCTCTCTATTAGGACCAATTTTGGGACCATTGTTACATGGTCTCAATTGAGTGGTGGTCTCTATACAGAGGTACGTTTTGGTAGCTTTATGAAGGTTTGGGACCGTGCAAAGTGGTGTTATGGTAGAGGTGGTCTCAAAAGAGAGGTGGTCTTAATTGGAGATTCTACTGTAGTGTAGTGTGCTTTAGTTGTTGAGTGGATAGGGAGTGTGATTTGTGACCAGAAGGTTGTGGGCTCGATTTCGGGTCAGCGGGTCTGGTGGTGGGTGTTGAGCAAACTCAACGGTAATCACAGTTGTTCACTGCTCTGTGGTATGTACATTAAATAGGTGAGATACAGGTCCGGTGAGTGAAAGTAATAATGTGAGTGATCATAAGCACGTTGGCGCTACATAGTGTTGGGAATCAGTTGGAATTTTACAACTGATCATCACTTAAAATCAGTTGGCCCAAGTGACCGATCATCAGAGTTAATCGTTTCATACGATATTTATATGTAATCACCCATTTGAATATGATTTGATTATAATTAGGCCTAGTATAATTAACAAAAACAATAATTAGAAAATACTTTTAATGTAAATCACACATTTTAACAAGAGGAAAGTATAAACAATCAAGTAATACAAACACTCAAATACTCAATAAACTGGGAGTTTAGCGTGAAATGTTTCGGACTGAAAGGTATGCTGCTTGGAGGTTGGTACTAACCACCAATAGTCATTTATCGCTCAGCCGTGTAGATTTTCCTATGATTCTGTGTGTCATATCGATCGTCGTGGTATTAGTCAATTGTAGTTCTCAAATATATAATTGTATAATCCGTTAGTAACATAATCGTAATAATCTATTACGAATGCTCGTCGAAAAATCAAAATAACTTACTTATGAAATCAAAAATGCACATGACTTTTTTGTCTAATTACGCATGCTCAGTTATTCAAATGTCCGGCGCTGTTGCAAAGTCGAAAACGGAAACGTTCGATGAATCGTTCATTTATCACACCATTTCAATGTTTGTAAAAATATTATGAAAAAAGGATGGGGTGGGCATTTGAGTTGAACTCAAATATAACACGAATTTTACATGAGTTTGAATTGTGTTCGAAAAAAAGCAATTATTATTTACACAATCGATTATGCATCACGCTAATCGAGCCCTGAATCGTTTGGTACAAACAACCGATCACCAATTATAGTCGATCATCGTCCCAACACTAGCGCTACAATTGCAGTGTGGTACATTGTATATGAAAATGCATTTTTCGTAGGCTACTAACACGATCTTTGTGTTTTTGAAAACTTAGTCATGCAAGTTATGTTAGTCAAAATACTGAAGCTTTCCGCATTACCTGCTAGCAGTCGGCAAGGCCCATTTTCTCTCTGCTAAGACCTGTGGTTGTGTTTGCAGACGGCAGAAGGGAAGGCTGCTGCTTCTTCTGGAGCCCCCAAGAAGCAGCCAGAACGGGAACTGCTGTGCAAGTTCCAGTACTACAGCTACTGGGACGTCGAGTGGGTCAATCAGTTGCACGTAAGTGACACCATTTAGAAAAAAATGTTTCATTAATATTTCATTTTAGCTGTTGCCTCTCTGATCTCGTTCGTCATGTCTTCAATGCATTTACCGTTTGTTTTTCAGCTGGATGTGTTCCAGCCTCAAACGGTGGCGTTCTTCAAAGCCAAGTGGGACATCAACGAGCCGCCACAGACGGATGAGATACGGGCGTCAGGCAAACACTCGAGCGACGATAAATACAACCTGCATGAGCGATATTTCCGCTGGGGCATCAAACCCGACTGGCTTACCATACACAGGATTCTGACACATGAGTGAGTGTTACCTGTAACAGTGAACAAGAGTGGATGAATGAATATTTTGAAGGTTGTTTTAAGTTCTATGTACTTACTTACCTAGGACTTGGTTTTACGGAAAAGCCTGACTGTTTTGAAGGCAATGTGCCATCCTCAGCCCATCCTTATCCATCGAAAATAACACCCTAAATAGACCTACATAGTCGCAAGTGTTCAGACATACAGATCTCATTGATTTGGTTTGCAACCAGCGTTTTTTTTTTTAATCAGCAGCAGCTTAATGAGCTTAAAAAATACACCTTCTTCAAAGTTTTAAGTGAATGAATTTCTGATAAACACAGATAGTGAACACCTGTTTCACTACATACTTTCAGTAAGGAGGGTGGTAGCACTTGTTCCTTGGTGAATTCGTGAGATAAGTTGAATAAACTATAAGTGTTTGAGTCACAACAGTGGCTATTAGGCTTGGAGTAAGACCAGGGTAGGAAATAGAGCCTACCCGGCGGCCCGGTACCGGCAGATTTTGGCCCAGGCCGGCTGGTTTCTAAAGTTCACGGCCCAGTGGGTAGGCTATTTTTAGGGAGTTCTCAATATTAACGTAATTAAGGGCCATACACTTTTTGTCTGGGCCGGCTACGTTTTGAATTTGCCGGCCCTGTGTTCTGTGAACAAATTTTGATGAGTTTCATACCCTGGTAAGACTCCTCAAATATCAATGCTTAACTCAAGTCGATCATTGAAAAATGCACGTTTCCCGTGACGTGTTTCAGGAAGGAGGGAGGCAGCACGCGGTACCTGGTGAAGTGGCGTGACCGGCCATACGAGGAGGCCACATACGAGGAGGAGGGAGACCTGCCGGATGGGCTCACCGACTGGAAGAAACATGTCAACGCCTACTGGATGCGCAGGTGAGCAGACGACATACACACACGTCTAATGTGGATACTAGAAGAAATGTGGTAAAACAGTGTACTGGTTGAGCAGGTGAGACGTAAAACAGGCATCTAATGTAGCATGCATTCACATGCATTTTCGTGTTTGTTAGTGCATTCATCGTTTTGTCACATTGTCTCATTGCAGTCATGTTGTTCAGAGGCGGAATAATGCTTTATATCTGCATTTGTGCCTTGTGTCGTATTTTATAAGAATGAAATAACTAAATGTCGGACTGAGGATTAACAATATGTTCTAATTGACATGTTTTCTCGATTGCTTCCAGAAAACAGGTGGAAGGTTCAAAGAAAGACAAAGATAAATCAAAGGACGAGAAGAAGCCCAAGAAGAAAGAGCTGAAGAAGCAGTGGGAAGTGCAGCCGCCTTATCTTGATGCTACCGGTGGAAAACTGCACCCTTACCAGCTCGAAGGTGAACAAGCAACGTATTGTACTGCATTGGTCAAACCAATGGTCACTTTTATCGTTTTGAGTTCTGTTGTGTTTCTTCAGTTTTGATCATTTGTTGTTCATGAATTGTTTGTGCGTAGGTGTGAACTGGCTGCGGTTCTCATTTGGTCAGGACACGAATACAATTCTCGCTGATGAGATGGGATTAGGGAAAACCATCCAGGCCATCTCATTTATATACTCACTGTGGAAGGAGGTAAGTGAGTCTCGCAAAATATTGAAAATGAACTGCTAACATTACTTCATTTACATGTAGGTGACAAGTGAATGGTTTATGTGGCCGCAAATTGCACATGCAAACCAGTCCTCTTAGCATTCACTTTGAATTTTCCAACGCTTGATAATTGATATTTTTGATGTATAAATGAAAGCACATGGGAATTTAACAAAATGATATCTATAAAGTTACTGATATAAGGTTTTGTTACAAATATGTAAAAGAATCACTGATCTCATAGTTAAGAAAAATGAGAAAGTTATTCCATCAAATTGGTTACCATTTTAGGAAATGTATGAAATATGTGGTAAATGTACCATGGTAATGAATACTCCATAAAATATATACAGTAGAACCTCCAATTAAGACCACCTCTATATTGACCACCTCTGTAATAGGACCATTTTTCATGGTCCCGAACATTCATAAAACAATCAAAATGAACCTCCTTATAAAGACCACCGTATTATTGAGACCTCTTGAGGTCAGTCCCACGGGTGGTCTTAATAGAGAGCTTCTCCTGTACTCAGTACATGTGTTCCCCTGCAGGGCCACGCGAAGGCGCCCGGCCCGATCACGGCACCACTGTCCACGGTGCCCAACTGGGAGCGCGAGTTTGAGTTCTGGGCGCCGGACATGTACGTCGTCACGTTCTGCGGCTCTAGGGAGAACAGGGCCATCATGAGGTACGTAATGTAGAACCTCCAATTTAGACCACCTCTATTGAGACCACATCTATAATAAGACCACTTTTCAGTCCCAAACCTTCATAAAAATACCAAAAGGAACCTCTATATAGAGACCTTTCTTTCTATTGAGACCACCTAACACTGGTCCCAAAGGTGGTCCTAATAGAGATTCTACTGTACTCACATGTACGTTGTTATAAAGGATGAAGAAAGGTCATAGGAAAACCGAAGTCATTCTGTCAGGTATGGACTAGTCAATATGATATCGTTGAATGTTATCATTGTTAAACTTATTCTCTTACGTTCATATTGCGAAAATGGAATTTCAGCTTTTAGAGTTTCAATTGCTGTAAATGTTGCAAGTCAATTCATGTATGCCTGCACATGATTGTATGATGTATCCATATCATTATGCATTTGTCAATCTGCTGTGTGATGGAGACCTGTAAATCTAAGTGGGTTAGATATCACGTATTGCACCCAAGTTCATAAGCTTACTGGCCAAAGTTTGAAAATGTATTTTTAATGTAACTTTTAAACATATGTACATTTATGCTCCTGTCACATTGTTCATCAATGCTTGATGAATCAAATCAACGTGTTCTCCCGTTATTTCAGGGAGCGTGAGCTGTGT